>PVJA010013196.1:0-50133 GCA_004027025.1 Myocastor coypus | reverse complement strand
CTTGGCCGCGAATAGAATACTGGGGTTCTTGTCAGTGTCAAGGCCAACAGGCGGTGAACTGCTTCTCACAAAGTTCATGTCTATGTTTACTTTGTAGTTAATATGAAAGGTACTGTGGCATAGATTTAATTTATTTCAAACTTTTATTGCATAAATATAAACTTTTAAAGAAGTGAGCCTTAATAAGACATAACATCATGCAGTAAAGCACTTCTTGTCAGTAGTTAAATAGCTTTTAAGCTGCATTCGCACCTACAGCTTATGAGAGTGACTAGCATTTGGAGCAGTGTTGGAGGCAGGGAATGTCTAGCGTTTCTCTGAAATTTATTTACATTTTCTCACTTAATTTTAGTATTTTTTATTTGCACCTCCTAACATTTACAAGGTATCATTTTCCAGGGTTCATATTATTTTACTTCATTTCATATCATTCAGTATGTCTTTAGATTTTTAGAAATAATATTATAATATATATTAAAATAAACGTGTTTAAACAATGCCTTGATCAAAAGTAATTAAAAATAACCCTCATTGGGGCCTAGCAGGATGGCTCAGTGGTCTAAAGCGCCTGCTTAGGAAAGCTTAGGCGGCTCCAGGGACCACAGTTTGAACCCTGGCACCACATGCTGCACCAGCCCTGCCCTCAGGGCAGGCTGAGCCGGCCATAAAAATAAATAAATAAATAAATAAATAAATAAACAAACAAAAAGTTCTGAAACAAGAAAAAAAAATAAAAAAAAAAACTGTCATGAAGAAAAATGTCAGATGTAATTTCTTCATAGTCCATCCTATTTCATGAGCAATGTGATTATTTGGTTCCAACTCCAGTTCAAAATAGATATTAAATGCAGTTAAAAAGTTAGAGTGATCTAGGCCACATTTGGGCAGTAAACAGAGGCTGAGGTGCACAAGAATGACCAGTGATATTAGGATATGCTACCCAGATAGTATGCTGGCTCCTTTGAACACAGCTTGATATTCAGAGATCTAAAAGCTACAAATATAAAATAATATGAGAGTTCTGGAGGAATCGTGACTGTGTCAGAACTTTCAATTGCTTTCCTTATTGTTAGATTCTATTTATCCTGCTTATTAATAATCCAAATGATAAAGGAAACAATAAACTTTAATTTACAAACACGATCTCTCATTAGATTCTCCAAGAGATACAGGCTTCTTTGGGAAAAAGGTTAATCTTTTATGGATTTAGCAATTCATCATTTCTCATTCCATGTGTTATTTAAATGACTACTGTGGAAATATCAAAGTATAAAGATTAGAAAGGGAAGACAGATCATTCTGCTTGCACAACTGCATGATTAGGAAAAGCGTATGTGGAGATTAGGACATGTGATCTACGTGATCAAGACTTTTTCTCATGGTTCAAGATGTTCTCTCTTGAGTAAACTTCAGAGTTGATTTACAAACAGCATTTATAATGCCTTGAATATTTGGGTCTCCAGCTCAGGCTGAGTTTTAAGAGCCACAAGTGGTGTTTTGCTGGTCTGAGATTGAATGCAAGGAAGGCGGCTTGGCAGCAGCCAGTGACTTTCCCAGTAGGACTGTCCTTGGCATTTTCTTCCCGGCACCCTTCTGCATCTGTAGGTGATTGTGACATTCTTGCTCTGGCCACAGAATTGTACCAAATATTTGAGGATAGCTCAGGGAACAGTTGGTGTGAGACGGTGCCTAGTGTGCTGGAAATTCTGTTGTAATTGAGAATGTATAAATGTGAAGTTAAAAGCTAGCAAGCAAGTGAGACCACATAGGAAGATAGGTGCACAGGGAGATCGCTCTCAGCGTCAGGTGATGTGCTTTTTAGAAGAAAACTCTGGAGCCCTGGCTCTGTCCTTTTTTTTTTTGTCTTTTTGAGACAGGGTCTCCCTGTGCAGTTCAGGCTAGCTTTGAGCTCACTTTTGTAGCCCAGGCTGGTCTCGAACTCGCACCGATCCTCCTGCCTCAGCCTCCCAAGTGCTGGGATTACAGGCGTGAGCCACCACGCCCGGCAAAGGCTCTGTCCTTTTTAAGGGAAGTGCTATAAGGCAGTTCCTCTTTGGTCTGGCCTAGCCTTATAGACCTTCCTAAGGGAGAACTTAATTGACTTTTCTTACCTTTATAATTACTCTCTCTATGCTTTGTAAGTTTACTTCAATTGCTCATATTTTAATAAAATATCTGTGGCTTTTGTAAGTAAACTAAACTCTTAAAATTACATATCTGGAAGTATTTCAAATGCCTTAAGGAGAGAACTAATGTATTTTGAGTGGCTTGTTTATTTTAGTGATTTCTTACTTTTTGATTAAAGGACATGGAATTGCGATCCATTTCAGTGACACAATAGGGGGAAAGCCATACAGTTCCTTAATAAATACACTAAGCTCATAGGACTGAGCATCTGTGTCTGTCTAAATAATGCTCAACTCCTTCTGAAGGAGAACTTTAGAATGGAGGTTGAGAACATACGAATTATAAAAATACAAGCATTTTACATACGACTCAAACATTAAGGTTCTGAGATCATTGTTGATGTGTGGAAGTGGACAATGAGAAGCAGCACCTTGGGGTAGAAACACTCTGTTTTGGGAATGGAAGTAGCATGAAAAGCAGCACTAGTTCTGCCCCTGAGAATGCACCGGCTTTAGCGGAGCCCTGAGGAAGAAGCTTTATTGTTGGACCTATGCCCTGAGCAGTCTTTTGAGTATGGTTTCAATAAAACAGTGCTTTCTTGGGGTGCAGATATCCCCTTAGGCCTTTTATTTTGCTTGAGAATGGGAGAAAAATGATTTTGAAGAAAGGAAGAACTTTTCCCTAATAAGCTACACTTGCGGGAGTTTAGAAGGATTTAGAGTTCCTGAAGTTTAATGACACACGAGTCTTTATGCCAAGGTGAGTAGTGGTCCCTGGATCATGCCTGCTCTTCCTGCCTCTCTGGTGAACTCCTGTCTTATAAGCAGAACACACAGGTGGCTTTGGATGGGGCATGTGAGCCCAGTGGAAGTGTCCTTCCTGTTCAGGGAAGCCAGCCAACTGCACGAGCACGTGACTTCATGGCTGTAGTGAATGTCGTTGGTGAACGAGCTTACTCACTAGAGTCCATGCTTTTGTCTCATAAACTGTGGTTTTCCTTTTTGTCTTTCTGAACTATAACGTAGACCCTAGTCCCAGGGCTGAAAGCTGATCCTCAGAATATATTCAACTCTGAAATTCTGCCTGCTGGCTGAGAACGACCTCTTTATTTCATCTTTATTTAATAGTACACATCTTTAGGAGTGAAAGCCTTCTCGGAAATCGTAAATTCCCTTTTCACTCCTGCAAGGTCCCCTTCTCCTGGTACCAGCTGTGTTATTCATGAGCTTAACATTTCTGCTAAGGGAACTTCAGGGCAGCTGAAAATTCTGGAGACAATACAGTGATGCCCACCCCACAGAGCAGTAATTGTGTTCCTAAAGACTGAGGCCATTGTGTCACCCTTCTCACAAATCTGCTCACAAGCTTAGGGCTTTAAGTTACACCAAGAGTGATTTTGATTAAGCATGGTCCGCCTCACCCTTTAGCTCTGCTGTCTGCTTGGCGCTGCAGTGAAATCACGATTGGTGCTATGGAAATCAGCGAGTCCATAAATCCAGCCCTGGTGACTGCTGCCTCATGAGGAGGAAGCACAGATGGACTTCGAGGGGCAGGCAGCAGTTCAGGCCAGCCAGTGGGCTTGGCAATTGGTGCACGTAGCAGGGAAATGAATAGCAAAGGCAAGTGCTGCAGATCTAATTTTTAACAAAAATGCAGTATGAAAATTATCTGATTTGTCATGTTTAAACATTCTCTCTGTAGCACTGAAAGAAAACCTTTTAGTTTTTGAGAATGATATGATACTGGGAAAAAGATTAACATATTTCATATTGTTCTCAATCACTTTGGGCTTTGGGCTCAGCTTCTATTTTTTTCCCCTTGCTTGTATGAGTGAGACAAGGACAGAGAGAGAGAGAGAGAGAGAGAGAGAGAGAGAGAGAGAGAGAGAGAGAGAGAGAGAGAGAGAGAGAGAGAGAGAGAGAGAGAGAGAGAGAGAGAGAGAGAGAGAGAGAGAGAGAGAGAAACAGAGGAGATGGGCTGGAACTCACTCAGTTGTTCAACTGCTCAAATTGGGTTCAAACTTGGGATCCTCCTGCTTCAGCCTCCCACCCAAAGGACTGGTATTACAGGCAGGCACCAGCATATCTATCAAGGTTCAACTTCTATTGCTAACCAAGGTAGAGCAGAATTCCTGTTTCTGAAACACCATGTGTCAGGAGCCACACTAAGTCTGGCTGAGTCACAGAGTGTTTAAGTTTCGCTCTTCGCTCTTCTTTTCAGGTACACCCAGTCTCCAGAGGAATCCGAGCGGGTGCACAGTTGGTGGGCTCAGCCCTTAGCAGGCTCTGTGTAGCTCCAGGACAGGGCAGAGTCACCTTTGGTAGGTTGGGGTCAAGAAATCCATAGAGCAGATTCCTGAGCCGGACCTTGGAGGAAGACAGAATTTACTTGGAGAGACGCAGGAGGACCTTCCAGAGAAGGGCACAGAGCATGTGACAGCATAGCAGGGCACCACAGAATGGCATGGGAGGGTCGTCAGAATAGAGCAAGCAGAGGGACAAGGAGGGCTTGAGACTGGAGACTAATGAGAGAGGAGTGATCCTGGGCGAGTGGGTGAACCGCGCTGAGCTGCAATGCTGCCATCGCTGAGTTGGCCTAGCGGTCTCCCTTTGAGCTTTATGCCTTCGTATACAGCTTCGAAGACTGTATACGTGCGTTTCCTGGAATAGCAAATTCTCAGGCAGTGAAAGAAGTGACCTCAGTAGTGCTGCTGGCTGAGGAAGCGCTCTGTCGCTCTGTCCTGTGCTCTGCTCCACAAAGCTCCCTGCTCCTCCGCCCCCTGTCCCTGAAGCATGCAGCTGGAAGGAGCTCAGGGAGGGAGGCCCAGAGGCATTTCTGCAGCAGTTGTCGCTGCGGCCACATTAACCTGTATCTGAGATGCGACTGAGTTGAAGAGCTCCAACATTTCTAAGCTCTGTTGGGGAGAAGAGGGCGGTTCTTGGGGGATTGGAAGTGTTGGCCTGGAGCTGGAAAGTGTCACGGCTCTGGTGTGAGGCACTGGGCCAAAGGCAGGGGCTGAGGAGCTTAATTCTAGCTTGGGATGCTGCCTGCCTGCCCAGCTTAGGTCAAATTTCTTATCTTTTCAGTAGGACAAGGAAGAAGAAGAGACCTACTGAATAAATTCCAATATGCAAGCTTAAGCATAAAAATTCTAAGTAATACAATATAATTTTCTCCCCTAAGGACTAAACTCCTGCCTGAAGATTGATTTTTGGTGGCGAGACTTAATAAAAAGGGCTAAGTAGAAATCATATCCTTAGTTCACTTTTTGACTGATGCTAGCTTCTCCAAATGTGTTTTGATTTCCAAACTTTCTTACATACTTCAGTAGTTTTGCTT
The DNA here is from genome assembly GCA_004027025.1 of Myocastor coypus. Taxonomy (NCBI): domain Eukaryota; kingdom Metazoa; phylum Chordata; class Mammalia; order Rodentia; family Myocastoridae; genus Myocastor; species Myocastor coypus. Next base: position 44,667 of record PVJA010013196.1, on the reverse strand, counting down.
TAAATTATGAATAGCAAAGTCTCCGTGAAAAATCGAAATTAGCCCTACCAGTGCCTCTCTTTCCACCCCCGTAGACTCTGTAAGACAAATGGAAAAGCACAATTTCAAAGCCTAAGCCAGCAGAATATGTCTCTAATGTGCACAACGATCAACTACTTTATGCAAAATGTATGATTTTCTTTCTTGAGAAAAGAAAAATTCCATAAAGGAATGCAAGCACCGGGTTGCCCCGTATCCTGGGTTTTTCTTGACAGCTCCTTTTTGCCGCTCTGAGAAGCCCTGTCAAATTCTGTCTACTCTCTGAGGATTTTAGGAATGAAATTCTGAAGCTCACCTGAGCTCTGGCAGTTTTTCCTGTTACCTCTCCCCCAACACCTCTACATGCTGCTGTTGTGCTGGTGACTATTGATAGTGAGTTATGTCTGTCTCCTCAGTTATCGCACAGGTGCTTGACAGCAGCTACTTTGCTTTGCTGGTGGTCTGACCTGTTCCTTCTGAGATATCGGTGGACTTATGGCTTCCTTGGGGCTTTATGCACCTGGATATAAAAACTTTTAGCTGTATTATACATCTTCCAGGTGTTAGATCAAGGTCCGGCCTATCACTCCGTTCCTTCTGGACCCATGTCAGGAGGTTGGCTCCAAGCCACGCCATGGACACTGCCGTCTGCACTTGAGGTAAATTCCTAGGAATTTCCTGTCAAGCAGTTTCCCAGGTGCAGCCTGTGCTCCTAGCTTAACTTCGTGTATACCCCTGACCCCCAAAAATGTGACCAGCCAAGCATCAGAGAAACTGAACAGGGAATGCAGATCTCGTCTCTAGAACTTACACACGTGGATTCTTCCTTGTCCTCAACATTATGAATTATTGATGCATTTAAATTCATTATGTGGGCTCTAGATGAAGTGGCTTAAGAGTGTTTCAGAAATTATATCCACATTTTAGAAGAGCTCTAATGGGAGCCAAACCATATGAGGGCTCTAAATCAAAGAAAGTGCTCAAGTGTGGTGTGCTAGCATTCTCTCTCTCTCTCTCTCTCTCTCTCTCTCTCTCTCTCTCTCTCTGTGTCTTTCTCTGTCTCTGTGTATGTCTTTCTCTGTCTCTCCTTTCTCTCTCCCTCTCTCTCTGTCTCTTCTGTCTCTTTCCCTCTCCCTCTGTCTCTCTCTGACTCTCTGTCTTTATCTCTGTCTCTGTGTCTCTATGCCTCTCTTTCTCTGCTCTAACCTGCTAACCTTGCCCTGAATTTTGAGGATTTCATTGTTAGTAAGCTATCAGAAAAAATTATAAGCCATAATAGGCACCTTCAGTGCTTTTCTCAGGTACCTAGAGGTGAGGATGTCTCATCAGCTCCTTCATCAGTTACCTCCCGGGCTGGTCAGATCCTCCTCACATCCTTACAGATCAGGTACGCACACACATGGCTTTTGGAGCAATTGTTCTTTGGAATGTTTGGCACTGTGTGCTGGCCTGCTTATAGGTTCTGGAGTGACAGAGCTTGTAAGTGTACATAAATGCTTTCAGGATTTAGCTCTATGCTGAGACATCAGTCTACATATCCCATTCAAGGGTGCTTACTGAGCTTCAATTGAAAGCTTAAGAATGAATTTTTTAAAAACCTGGCACTATCAAGTAAATGGTTGGCTAGCAACAACAACAAAAAAGAGTATTAATTGAGAGTAAGAGACTGGGCCAAATGCCATAGGCTTGACAGGTTACAATTTTGTATATCCTTGGGTTTCCAAATGTTGGCATAAAAATTGTGTAACTGCTTATATCACATTCTATGGAGAGTTATTAGAATATCAATGATTGTTGGAAAATATCTATTCCAAGGTAAGTCAAAGATGTTTGATATTCAGAAAGCCAGTGATGATAAGCTCAATTACCTATGTTATGGAGTAATAGTATCATGAAGCTTCTCCGCTGGAGGGTTGAGAATGTAGGTTAACAAATCAAAAGTTGGAGAAAAAGAAGGGCTATGAGGATAGCCAATATTTTGGTCCTAGCCCTTCAAGGTCAGTAAGGACTCAGGACATAAGAGAACCTGTGCTGTAATATTCTATAACTCAGAGGTGTCCCAAATTTTCTGGTCAAGGAGATTATGGGACCTCAGAGGAAAGGGATAAATGAACTATAGTGTGTCTAAGGAGAGTCACCCAGAGAAAAACATTCTCTCAGGCTTTCACAGAAAGCAAATTGGCCAAGCAATGGCTGTGACTCGTCCCGAAGGCTGACGCTGACGACAGTTCTACAAAGCACTGTACATGGTTCCAAAGTTAATCCTGAGGGGATTTGACCTTGGAAGATACAAAATATGAATGTTTTGTTATACATGTCTTGCTTTAACTTGCCCTTGATCACCCAGTGGAAAAGCTTAATTATGAAGCATGAAATGCAGAGCTAGATTGGTATGATGTGCTGTAGGAGGCTTGGATCAATAGCCTCCAACATAGCCAGTTTCACAGGTGGCCCACTGCAACTGTAGAACATTGGACTGTGTATGCATCTGCTTCCTCTTAGTTCAAAGAGAAGAATTTTTTTTCTTTCCTTACCAATATCAATTGGAAGGTGTGTCATGCCCACACCCTGTGCTCTGTATTACTATTGTGAGGACAATATGAGGTGTGTCAATTGTTAAAAAAAATTAAAGTTTATTGAAAGTGTTAATGTTTAATTGTTTGATTAATCTTATATACCTATACCTATTAATCTAAACTGATCTGATGATGAAAATATGTAATATAACCATTGTTAAATTTAAAAAAAAGAAACCTGGTAAGGGTTGGCCAGCTAGCTCAGAGGATTAAAGCACCTTAGGCAGATGAGGGGCCAGGCAGGGTTTGATCCCTAGTGTGCTGTGCCAGCCCTGCCCCTGGGACGTGCTGAGGTAGTGATTGAGACTGGGCATGGTGGTGTGTGCCTGTAAGCCCAGTGCTTGGAAAGTTGAAAAACAGAATCACTATGATTGTGATCATAGTGTGTAGGGAGACTCTGTAGATTCCATACTAAATACATTAAGAAGAAAGAAAGAAAGAAAGAAACCCTAGTAAGTGGTTATTGGCACTTAGACAAGACTGTTAATTCTGAATGATTTTTAGCAACTTAGGAGGTAAGCATCTTCACAGTTCACAGCTATATAAGAATAGATAATTATGCATGAAATAGAATTCCCAACCTCTTGAGTTTTATTTTGTAAATATTTCTTTCTCTCTCTCCCTTTATCTGTCTCCATGCTTTTCCTCCTCTTCATTAAATACTTGCTATTTCCCAATTACTGTCCCAGGTGTGAGTGGGATGAGTGAATAAGTAGAAATGGATATTAACATAAGATATACACATTAAACAAATATATATTTATGAGTTTTGACATTGGTTATGGAGGAAAAATACAAGGAAATAGTGTTTAGGGCAGGACAACAGGGAAGGCTTCCCCACGAAAATTTCATGGGTGTTGAGATGAGTGACTGGAGTAGAAGCCAGGGAGGGGGTGCTTCAGGCTGAGGCCACACAATACGTAAGAACAAGGTAGGTCGGAAGTGGAGAGTGCACAGGCAGGGGCGTGGCAAGGGCTGCGGCAGGAGAATGGGCTCGAGAGGCAATCAGGAAGCTCCAGAGCTCCTTGTACAGCACTGCAGGAATTCGTAGGGATGGAAAGGGTTTAGATTTCACCATAAAGCATTTAGAAGTCTGCGAAAGGCTTTTAAGTAGAGGAGCAACATGAAAGGATTTGCATTTACAAGAGTTCTACTCAAGGGAAAAGGGCAATGGAAGAGAAGGCCAAGGAGCCTCGAAGGAGGCTCTTGGAGCGCTGGAGAGACAAGAACCCAAGACTCGAGGTACGGCGTTGATGGAGCTAGCGCTCTGCAGGCAGAGGGAACCTGGCAGGTTTCAGGGGATGCCGGGGAAGCGCTGGAGCTCAGCAGAGGCTTGGGGGATGAGTGGGGTGGGAAGAAATTCTCAAGGTTTGCGTGCAGGTCTCCCGAGGCATGTTGTCCCCCTCTTGGGGGCTTTTCTTTGAAGCAGGACATGCACAGGAACAACCTCTTCGGCTGTGACTCTGGCGTGACACAAAGTACATGTGAAGCAATTTTTTTAAAAAAAATATTTATTTATTTATTTCTTGTTTCAGAACCTCTGTTTGCCCATTTATCTTTATGGCCGGCTCAGCCTGCCCCGAGGGCGGGGCTGGCGCAGCATGTGGTGCCGGGGATTGAACCACGGTCCCTGCAGCCACCTAAGCTTTCCCAAGCAGGCGCCCTAGACCACTGAGCCATCCTGCCGGGCCCAATGTGAAGCAATTTTGATATATACTAGCAGGGACATCAGGGCGTGACTTTGTGAAATGCTGGTGCTCAGAAGAAAGGTCTGGGCCTGGGAAACCAGTGTGACAATGAGAAGATACGTCAGCATTTTTGCTTATTTTAATGGAGTAGTTTATTAGGGGTGAGAACACAGTTTCTCCTAAACATTTCCCAAGTTTATCTTGTAATGCAATATGGATTCCCTTACCAAAATTTACAAATCTAGTTTCTGATACTATCAGATTACCTACAGTTTTGCTCCATCCAACATTAATGTCAAGCCTTATTTATCTTTTGTTTGAATGTAATATAATAAAGAGATATGATTTTGCATTCATTGTTCCTTAAATATCCTTGGATTTGGAAGTCAGACTTCCCTATGGACCCACATGGATATAACTTGCTCCATACAGAGTGGGGCGCTGGGTATTGACCAGGGCCTGGAAGCGAGCTTCACAGACTCGGCCATGCACTGATCTTTCCTGCGTGGGTCCCAGGAGTTCTGTGCCATAATCAACAATGCGACCTTGAGGAGTCACTGGCCTTCTGGACCCTTGTGGCTCCTATCCTGGGTGTGTGGGCTCCCTAATCTGACCACTAAGACTTACTTAAGGTCTGTGAAAAGCTGCTATTAATCCTAAGAAAATGGTTAGAAATAAGAAGGAAGAAGAGAAGTTATTTTAAGTGCTGGAAAAGTTCTAGTTCTCGGGAGGAGCTGAAGCTTCTGAAATTACTTAAGGTTTAATAAAGAGGAGCCCACAAGATCCTCTTCCCTGTCTCTCTATGTATCTGCTAAGTTACTGCTAAAAATGAGAGGTGGAGGTGAGCAGCATTTCCAGAGACGATGAGTAATGCTGAATTTTACTGGCAAGTTCTATCATTCTTTTTCAGGAAAAGAGATAGAGGTTTATATAAAAATGGAGAGAAAGGAAATTGCATGTGCAGATGTAAAATACCATCTGTGCCCCTGGATCCCTTCCATGCTCCACACCTTCGGTGAAAGAAATTGTTGATTGAAAGCTCCCATTTTTGCTGGCTACTCGTAAAAACTTCCTGTGTTGCTTATCGTGCATTTTAAAAATAGATGGCTTTGAATGTGTGAGTTAATTTTTACCCGAATTTGCTCAGGCCCCCTAGCTCTGGAAGCTTCTGGTGAACTCGCGATCGCGTTTGTGTTCTCCCAGTTAAAAGCAATGAGTGCTTTCGTAGCGCTGGACTGTGGCTCGGGCGTGCGCCATGACAGCAGAGGGCTTCTGAGTTCCCGGTGGCGGGTGGGCCCTGTCTGATTTCTTAGACTGGAGAGTCTTGTCTGTATTTTACTTTGAAAAACACAGGTAGATCTCCCAGTGTGCAGTCTAGTGGAATGAGGGAAGCTCCTGTAAATTGGGCTTCACATTAACCTCTTTCTATGGTAGGAGTGTGGGTGTCTATCCCGCGCAGGCCTACAACAGCTCAGGGGCCCTTGCCGGAGACTAAAAGGAGCCACGCCCCTTCAGGCCAGCTCTTCCTGGCCTGGCTTCGGAGTTGAGGTGACATGGCTGCTTTAAATGCAGACTGCTACTTTCCCTGCTTACAAGTAAGGTTAGCGCTTTGATGTTTCCTAAATTGAAGTTTTTTGAGTGTTACATATATATATTTTTTAATTGTTCACTTAACATTTTAAGTGGTATTTGTATTTGGAGAATTTCCTAGAAGAAGCACAAAACAAGTCAATTTGTTTGCTTCTGCTGTGAACCACAGTAACTACAGCTGCATCTTCACTGCTTTAGCTCCACTTCTCCCGGGAAACAAACCTGAGAAGATCACAGCGGCCACGCCAGGAGGCCACTAAATTTTTAAATACTTAGGAGAAGGTCAGTGCTCCGGGTATTTGCTTAAGATGTAAGAGAGAGGTAGAGAGTTGTGTATTTTTCACAATGAAGTTTACTTGTGAACATCCTGACCTCATTAATCAGTGGCTTGATTCTTCAGTGCATGCTTTTCAGATATGGCAGTCTTCTCACTTTCCCTAAAAGCAGCAGGGACAGTGCCGTGCAGTTTCTGCCCAGATCTTCAGCTGCCAAGGGGAGGCCCTACATGCACGTTCTTAGTAAGCAGCTAGAAGCCGGTCTCCCAGCCCTCGAAGCCAGGCTCCTCTCTGCCTCCTCACAGGATGAGATGCAGCCGCTCTCCACAGCGGGCCGGACTGAGGCAGTGCATGGCCCTGCACCCTCGGGGAGGTGGCCTCTCTGCTGTCCTTGAGCAGCGCTAAGGAGGGCTTCTACATAAAAGGCTTCACTACTGAGAAGACAGACAGTTTGGGGCCTTGCCAGAGCCGGTGGCAGGGTGCAGGCTCCGCCCGATTCCCTGTCCCCTGCCCAGGTACGACTGCATGGCATCCGCTGGCAGCACACGGAAGGCGCGGGACGCAGCCCCAGGCGCTCTGTCCTCTGCTGGCTCTGCTGGTCAGAATCGCTGATGTGTTCCTCACCGCTTCTACTGGGCGCACTGTGAGGGAGAGAAGGCTGGCGAGATCCGGGCGGCAGGGCACAGGAGGAATGCTCCCTTCGGAAAGGTCTCGCTCTTCTGTCGCTGTAGCTGGTGAGAATGTGCTTCTGCAAACCTGAGCACATCTTCCCAGATGTGCGTGCGTCCCAGTCATTTAGCTGAGGCAGACGCAGGCCAGGCTCCCTCCTCCCCTCCTCCCGGACAGCAGATTCAGACAGCGACAGAAGAAAGAGCGAGACCTTTCCAAAGGGAGCATTCCTCCTGTCTGCTGCCACCCGGATCTCGCTAGCCTTCTCTCCCTCACAACCCACCCAGTAGAAGCGGCGAGGAACACATCAGCGAGTCTGACCCGCAGAGGACCGAACGCCTGGGCCTGCGTCCGGTGCCTTCCGTGTGCTGCCAGCGGATGTCATGCAGTCGTACCTGGGCAGGGGACAGGGAATCGGGCGGAGCCTGCACCATGGATAAGAACTAAAAATGGCTACGTGATGCGATGTTCACAGCACAGCACGTTTGAGGGTGGTAGTGCCAGATAATTATTTGTGTCCAAACAAAAAACTTTTGGCCATAATTTTATTTTTGACACAGGTCAAAAGTCAGTTGCATTACTCAATCCATGTATAAAATGGGATTCAGTTATAAGAATAAATTCAAATAATCTGTGAAAAGAGAATTTAAAAATAAAATGTTCTTTTTATTATGCTTACCATTTTTTCATGAGTTTTTCTAAGTTTGGAAACTTTTAATTTTTATTTAACTTTTACATAGTAGTTGTTTGTTTTTCTTTTTGTTTTTTGGGCATTATAATTAATTTAAGGCAAGGTCTTACTATGCAGACTCATAGTGATCCTCCTGGCTTCTGCCTCCCTAGTGCTGGGATTACAGGCATGCACCACCATGCCTAGATTCTATCGATGGCTCAACACACCCAAGGGCAGGGCTGGTGCAGCATGTGGTACCAGGGGTTGAACCCTGGCCCTGCACTTACCTAAGCAAGTGCTTAGTCTGCTGAGCTATACCATAGGCCCTGGTCATTGGGTTTTATAAACAGCTCCTCACATAATTTCTGTATATTAATTATCATGCAATGTTTTTTCCTTAACTAGACTTACACAGATATCAGCTAGGATACTTGTTCATGTTATATAATGTAAGAATTTGCACATTATGTAATTTGAACAACATATTAAGTAATACGTTAATATTTTGATAATAAAAGGTACCTTGACAGTATTTCCTGAGGATGGTAATGGGAAATTAAATACAAGAAATAACTTCTGCTGGCGGTCCCTGCTCTTCCTGTGAGAGCTTTTGGGGGTCCTTCACATGGTCCTGGGAACTGGGGTTGGCCCGGAAGAGGGTGTCTCCTGGAGGAAGGAATCTGTCTGAACTGGTAGTTGTCCAGGCTGGAGGGACAGACTGCTGCTGGGAGGGGTCCAAAACACCCCTTGCTTTCTCCCCAGGATGCATGGCCAGGTGCAGCAGGAAGCAGAGGACCAGGCTGAGTGGTTTTCTAAGGCAAAGTGAAAACCTCCACAAGATTTGGGTATGAAACAAACCGAGGAAGAGTCAAAACTCAGACACAGGGCTGAATATGCCTTGAAGTCATTTTCCAGGAGATGATAAAGATATATGAAGCTTTCAACCAAAACTATGCAGGGCCAAGACACCGAAATAGAGAAGGACAAGTTATCCAGATGATAACTGGAAACTGTAGCGCTTAACCCAGCGGGCTCCTGGCCAGGCATCCTCCAACGTGCTTGACCTCTGCTCCGGGGCAAACAACTTCATTTGGAGACTTCATGATTCCTGGGTGAATAATTTGTCATTAGTGCAGTAAGAATTAGTCCTGCAAATAGATGAGGCAAGCACAAAAATTGTTTAAACCAGGTAAGGAGATGATCTGGATGTTACAGACCCGGGCACGGGCTTGAAGACACTCAAGGAACCAGGAAGGTGCACCAAGGGAAGGGGTGCCTGGGAAGTTGTACCCAGCATTTGGGGTGCATAAGGCAGCTCAAGAGACAGCCTCAAACCATAAGATATGTATTGGAAATGAAGAATTTGTTAGATAAGTGTATAAGTTGGAGTGCAGGAGAACATAAGGTTGGTGAACTAGAAAATACTCAAATTAAAAGGCAAAAAAGAAAGAAAAATGTATATAATGTATAAAAGGCATCTGGATTATGCAAAGAAAATACTTCAACACGTGTAAAATTGAAGTCCCTGAACAGAGGAGGCAACACATGGAGGAGATGCATTCTTTGAGGTTAAAACCAGAAAACTTCCAAAAATTCAAAACACTCAGATTCTAGAAGCTTAGCAACGTGCTTCAGGTTGAAAGCAAACTAAATGTTCACCGGCCCTCCACAGTAAAGCTGCTGAAAACCAAGCCTAGGAGGTGTTGGGGATCAGAGGAAGGGGACTGGTCACCTTCTGCCAGTAAGACTTAGGCTGTGAGCCACCGCCTTTTCCCAGGAGGCAGGGGGACAAATGGAAGGTCAAGTGTTAGGACAAATTACTGTCAACATACAGCTGTGTAATGAATACAAACATATCCTTCAAAAATACAGTAAAAACCACCTTTTAAAATCAAAACTAAGAAGCAATGCTCTCAATTCAAAGCACAGTACAAAAACTAAAGAAATTATTCACTATGAGGGTGTGTGCTAAAAGAAATAGAAAATGAAGTTAATTTGAAGAATGACAACAAAGAATGACTAGAGAGGCCAGTGAGATAGCCAGTAGGATAAGTATCCGCCTGACAAGCACAAGGTCCTGAGTTCACACCCTGGTACCACACACACACACACACACACACACACACACACACACACACACAAAGAAAAAGAAAAGAAAAAAGAAAAAAAAAAGAATGACTACAACCATGGAAATGTTGAAATTGTTAAAGATTGCTGAAGAATATAAATATTTTTAAAATATAAATTGTCACTAGCAATGCTAATCAGTTAGGAGTAGTGTCTTATGAAGTTTAATAAACACATGGGACAAATGTGATATCAATATTATCTTGATATCTTGAAAGGGTAAAAGAATTAAAAAATTCTATGGATTAGTAATATAGAGGTGATAGTACAAGTAATTCCTACTCTAGATGGGGAAAAGGCCAGGGGACCCTCTCAGGTAGGTTTGGGGAGCACTGGACCATAAGGTCTCCTTAATTCAACCACATATCTTCCAAGCAGGAAGCCTCCATGTGTTGCCTGCGCATGTTTTGCACCCGAGAACTTTCAACATGTGTCCCCTAAAGCCAGGCATGTGGTTAGAATTCTCAAGGCAAATCCTCAAAGAATAGGCTTTTGTACTAAAAGAATAGCAAAAGAAAACATAATTAACATGCCAATAGAAATAAATGCACATTTGATTAATACAGAGAAGTTAGGGTCTGAGAAACAAAGGAAATACAGTATTTAGGACATTTAGAAAAATAGGAGGCAGTACAAATTCTTTGTTTTAGAGATGAGGCAAGAGTAATCTAGTCAGTGCCCAGTCACTACCAATAAAGAAAAATATTATGTGTTGTCTCTCTCCCTCTCCTTCTCCATCTCTATGTCTCTATTATCTATATCTACTATATAATTAGAACTAAGGACTTTTGTTTATCAAGATATACCATTAAGAGAAAGAAAAAAAGGGATAGAACATATACATATATAGTGACATATGACTACTTATATACAGATTATATAGTGAGCTACAAATAAGTAAAAGTCTAGAACTGATATTTCACTTAAGAGACTACTAGTTCTTCTTCATATACAAGCTCCCTGCCTCTCTTTCTCCCTCTCTCCTTAGCCTCTTTTTCACCTTCTCCCCCCGCTCTCTAAATTGATTATATACGACCATGTATGTATAGTCCATATCATTATTTATGGTTGTATTTATAAATAACAACTATATATAATAATATAAGTGACTCTCACAAGCATAATGTGACTGCAAGAGACCAGACAGCAGATTATGTACTGAATTGTTCTGTTTATTCACAGGTCAAAAATAGCTCTAAACTATGTGCTTAGAGTCAGAAGAGGGTTTAGTCTTAGAAGAGGCTGGGTGGGGGGTGGGCTTCTCTGCTGCTTATAGTATGTGTTTCTTAGTTTACACATGGCTTCCATCGATGTGTTCAAGTTATGAATATTCAATACCATAATATGTATATTTTTCTATATATATATCTCATGCTTCAAAAACAAATTAAATGTAATGAACTTTTGAGTTAATAGATACTTATTCCTGTAAATATTCAAGCAAAGGTGTTCAACAATTACCATAAAGTAAATGTGGAAGGGATCGCTGTACTGGGATAAAATAAAATGTGCCTGTTAATTTTCGAGATCTTTTGTATTTTGAGATCCTCTGATTTTTTAAAATGGTACACCTTGAACCTCCTCTACATGCTTCTTTTGCTATCAGTCAGCTTTGAGCTTATAGCCTGCTGTTCCTGTTCCCACTTTATCCTTCATTCCCTCTTAAATTCATAGCAGGTTTTATCATTGACCTTTCAGTGGCCAAGACTCATGTGCTGATAAGGACTCTTTCTTTCTTTCTTTCTTTCTTTCTTTCTTTCTTTCTTTCTTTCTTTCTTTCTTTCTTTCTTTCTTTCTTTCTTTCTTTCTTCCTTCCTTCCTTCCTTCCTTCCTTCCTTTCTCTGTCTGTCTGTCTGTCTGTCTGTCCATCTGTCTTGTATTTGATATGGAGCCTCACTACCCAGCTTGGGCTCACAGTGATCCTCCTGTCTTCAGCCTTCCTGGCGCTGGGCTTGCAGTCATTTGCCACCAGGCACTTAGCCCGCTGAGCTCTCCTGCCGGGCCTAGGACTCATTTTCTTATGACTCTCTGCCCTATGCTTTCCTGACAGCATTCTCTTTCTGTTCTATTTTCTCTAGTCAACTTTGAAATACAAGATCTCTCTCAAAATCCATTCTTTTTTTTTTTTTTTTTTTTTTTGTCTTTTTTGAGACAGGGTCTTGCTATGCAGTTCAGGCTGGCCTTGAGCTCACTTTTTTAGCCCAGGCTGATCTCGAACTCACACCGATCCTCCTGCCTCAGCCTCCCGAGTGCTAGGATTACAGGCGTGAGCCACCATGCCCGGCTTCAAAATCCAGTCTTATTGGCTTCTCAACCTATAAAATTCTTTGTCTGATTTTAACCATCCCTAAGACTTCAGTCACCCTTCCTCCGTTGCTGGATTTCTGAATCACTGTCTAAACTCAGAGCTCTCTAGACATCTTCAAGTGCTTCATATGCAGACTCCCTGGATGTTCCTTGGTGGATTCTCATCCTTTCTCAAGTTTTCAACTTCTTTCGTTAGGAAATAGCATCCCCATCTAGGCTTGTTTTGTGCATACAGGAGGAGACTTGGGAGCCCCTCGGATTTGCCCACCTTGAGCCCAGTTGCTTACTGAACTTAACTAATTTCTGCGCTAACTTTGCACATTCTTCTCTTCCTCTCTAATCTGTTTTCATTGCTCCAGTTTAGTTTGGTTCTTGTCTTTTAGAGTCAGTTTCCAAGGGCATCTGTCTTCTATTTTCATATTCTGCTAATAACATTTCACCCAATTGAGCCAGCTTCGTCCCTTCTATTGAGGTGTTTTTGTATCAGTTGGTTTATTAGAACCTATTCCTTTGAGGTTCTAGCTATCAGACATGGCGTTCTGTCTGAAGCTAGAACTGACCTCTACCCAACCTCTGAGGCCAAACATTCTGGTCCTTCCTTCCTGTTCCTGCGCATGCGCTGTGCGTGTGAGCCAAGAATTGATCATATTTCACTGAATTGATCTGTGAAGTTGGGAGTGTGTCTTCCTTATCTGTTGTATCCAGCACAGAACTATGCTGCCATTGGACAAGTAAACTAATCACAGATGATTACATGAATAAATAGGTGAGGTGAGCTTAGGCTGGGTGTGTGTCTTCCAAATCACGTGTGGAATCTGCTGAATGCTTGGTAATAACACAGACCTGGGCTCTTCCTCTGACACTGTCCCTGGGGCTCACTTTTACGTGGGATAGGGAAGAGGCCTGGAGACCCTATCAAGTAAGTTTGAGGACTGTTGGACTGTAATAATATTTTCTTAATTCAATTTTGCATTTCCAAGTAGTAAGCCTACACGTTTCATGTACATCTTTTGACCTTAGATCTTTTAAGATATCTTAACTGAGGCCTGGCATGGTGGTGCACGCCTATAAACACAACACTTGGGAGGCTGAGGCAGGAGGATTGTGTGGGTTGGAGGCCAGCCTGGGATATGAAGTCAATTCATGGTCAGCTGGAACTGCATTGTGAAAGCCTGTTTCAAAAAGACCAAAACAAAACAAAAACCATCCAAAATATACAGACTAACCACTAGTCTTTAAAAAATTGGAAATGTTATCATAAGGACCAGGAAGTTACTTTTAAAGCATTAGAAAAAAATAAATATAAATGTATAATTTGGAGGGGCCGGAGAGATGGTTCAGTGGTCTAAAGTGCCTGCTTAGGAAAGCTTAGGCAACCTGCAGGGATTGTGGTTCAATCCCTGGCACCACATGCTGCACCAGCCCCACCCTGAGGGTAGGCTGAGCTGGCCATAAAAAAATAAATAAATAAAAATAAATAAATAAGCGTATACTTGGGAGAGGGTGGAGTTAGTAAGTTTTTGCTCATATAGGGGTATTGCTCAATAAATATTAAATAAGTGTGAGATCACAGTTATTACTGAATTATTTCATCTAAATTAAAATAGTTATATATACATTAAAATATGCACATATACTTCAAAAATTTTTCACATCTGTGATACATAGTTTACTAAATTTGATTGTGATACTGTGTTATAATGTGATTTTTATTCACATTTCATGAATGTATAATGAATTTCTTTAAAAGAAGTGTGCAACTCATGTAAACCATTTTCATTCAGAAGCGACTAGCAGTGTAAGTACAGTCACCCACACCAACTGAATTTCACCCAGCGAAATGGAGGGACAGGGCTCATTCACAGAGAAGGCTTGTCACTTACTCCAGGCAAGAGAAGACCATGACGCCTCCTTAGATGGATGATCTGGAGGGTTCTGAGGGACAAACATGGGAGGAAAATGCTAAATTGGAAATAAGAGACATTTAGTTTCTATGGTAAGTATCTCTTGGTAGGTAATGATTAAAACAGGTATTGTAGTTCTGTGGATATGGTTTGTAAGTTATCCATGCATCATTTATTAAATATATATTTTAGACATTCTATTGAGATTTTTGAATGCAGATTTACCTGAACTGAGTGGAATAAGATATTTTTTAAAATTTCAAAAATTGTATTGCAATTATTACAAAAATGATTCTCATTCTTTAGATCCAAAAACATGAGATAAATTATTAGAAGAGTACCAAAGATAGTATTAGTTGCTACTCTTGCTTTGTACCCTGTGGTGTTATCAATAAGCCACATGTAAGGTGTTTGTAGCTATCTTCATACCTCAGAACACTTAGTTATTTCCTGGTGTCAGGAAATAACTTTGCCTCTAAATAGCATTTTCTTCTGACAAAATCACATTGGCCTTATGTTCTGGAACATCCTTACTTGAGTAATGTTATAGTACTAATTTTATGAGTGAGGTGGTGCTCTGTAGTATAGAACTACTCATTCACATTACAGGTATCTCAAAACCATGAGATCATGATCTCAAATTTATACTAAAATCTTCCAGTAGAATGCATTATTTTTTCCATAAAGATATTCTCTAATGCAATAAGAAAAGTCAAAGTTTATCTTTACTTATATCATAGAGATCTTTATACTCAGTAGCAGTAATCACTTGTCCCATGTTAGAGGTAACCTGAGTTTCTGGTGGCACCTGTCAAGGTCTTTTGACTTTGGTCTGTCTCTATCACTCACTTATCCTGGTCTTAGAACAGGCTCCAGGAAGTGTCATATTCACAAAGTGTCCAAAACAGTCCTTTCCTGCAAGGTCTCACATTATTTTACTCTTACCCTTTGCTTTGAAATTAAAGGCAGATTTTATTTTATTTTTCCAGAAATCCAACTCAAGGCCTCATGCTTGCCAGGTAGGCACCGTGCCCCTGGGCTATTTTCTTGGCCCCCAAATTTGAATATTATGTCATTCATTTACATTTCCTTCTGCATGACTATAAGCTAGATGAAATTTATCTGATTACTACATATAGCCTTTAATATATTAACTTATGCCATAAAGATTTCCAAAATTAGAAAAATAAATAGAAAACAGAGAAAAGATGACATTTATGTGATAAATACTCAAGATGAGAAAATCACATTCTAAGGTGTTATTAATTAGTGACTTGAGATTTCAGGACATGGGCACAGGTTGCAAGTATAAACTTAATATTTTCATTCCAGATTCCAGTCATGGGGAACTCGTGTGTGTGTGTGTGTGTGTGTGTGTGTGTGTGTGTGCACAAAGAAATACACAGGTAATTCTGTCTCTTAAAAAATAATTTAGGTAAGAGCAACAGTGTGTGACAGAGGAGCGAGAACCAGTCATAGTGCAAGGAGGACTTCGGCAGTCACCTACAAAGTGTGTGGGAGTTTTTCAGGGAACGCATCTTACCCTGTGGCTTAAAGGAGGCCTCCATATGTTCTTCATGTGAAATAAAAGTGATATTTCAATTACCGTCATCTTCCATAACTGACTCTGCAGTATTACACATCTGGATTCTAATGAACGCCCC
Organism: Myocastor coypus; assembly: GCA_004027025.1. NCBI lineage: Eukaryota > Metazoa > Chordata > Mammalia > Rodentia > Myocastoridae > Myocastor > Myocastor coypus. The sequence continues at coordinate 29,176 of PVJA010013196.1, read as the reverse complement.
AAGCACAAGTTACCCTAACTACATACCGTATTCTCCATGTAGCGTAAGTGTAAAATAAACCTTTAAGAAATAGATTTCCTAGGTCTTCTATGAGTAACCTTATGATATAGACAGAAATTCAAGCACAAACTGCTAAGAGGTACTAGTCAAAACTACTATGTTATAATTGGGACTGTAATGAAAAATTACTATAAAATGGCATATTTTATTACATACAAAAATGCTGACTAATAATTGAAGACAAATAGATAATATGAAAAAAAATGAAGTTCTCTGAGCAACTACTTTGAAGATAGTAGTATGTATTAAAACAACTTAATTTCTTATCAGCTTATCTTGAAATTCTGTATCATTTTTATTCTTTATTTTGTTTTTGCATTTGAGCTTTTTATCTTTTTTATAAAATTAAAAAAGACAAATCTCATAAATTCGTAAAAAATACCTAGAGTTGGGCAACCTAAATTATATTAATAATAGTTCTATGTATTTATTCATGGAATTTAAAGGGATAGATCATTGTAGAAAATGAAATCTATTAAAATACTAATACATAGCATAGTTTTGGATATAAGATACATCTAGTAACACAAGCCTTGAGAGGTTATAGGACAACCACATGGAGATGTATGAAATTTTAACATTTCAGATGTAATAATAACAAAAACTGAATTAGCTGTCTTACATCTGAGACAACCCCAGTTTGACTGGCTAGAAAGTTTGAGAAGATCACCAAAGCCTCTAAACATAAGTAAACTATTAAATGAAAAGTTGGAATATCAAATATATCTAATTTTGCCAGCGTGTGCATGCATACAGGTAGGTAGCAGCATTTAGAGTTTCACTCGAAAGGCAGTGTTATTCTGTTAGGTTAATGTGTGCGTGTGTGTGTGTGTGTATGTGTGTGTGTGTGTGTGTGTGTGTGTAGTTGTTATGGCTTATGTCTAGTTGTCCCCCCAAAACCTCAAGCAGTCATGGGGCGTGGCTTCTATCGATTGAGACTTGATTCATGATCCCTGGGATTGTGTTTTAGTACTGATCGGATTATCGGTCTGAGTAAGACTGAGACTATGGGTGTGGTCTAGGGTGGATATCCTAAGGTGGAGAGTCTGAATGTAATATAAAGAGCAACAGAGAGACAGACTCGAGCTGTTGCTGCTGCTCTGCTGCCCTGATTGATTGCCTGCCTCTGCCACCATATTGTTGCTGTTCCCCAGCCATGAACTGGATGCTCTCTGCCCTGTTCCACTCAGCCTTGGACCAGCTGAATATGGACTGAAACCTCCAGTAACTGTGAGCTAAATAAACCTTTCCTTCCTTCATTTTGAGTGTCTCAGCAACGAATGAAAAGTAACTAAGACAATAGTATAAGTGCACATATACAAATATGACCAACTTGGTTTCCTCTCTAGAGGTGTCTGGCTTTTGCACTGACCTCAAGTGTCAGCTCCTGGGATGTGTTAATCTTTTAAAGCGCTTGGTGGGATTCAACTTTGAGAGGTCTCTGAGGCCAAGCAGCCTCTTAATAAAAGCCCTGAAGTCAGTGACTCTCGAGCCTTTTCTGTGGAGTACAGGCCACCTTCACTTGGCTGGCGCCTACGATGTGTGACTTGATGCATATTGGATACGTGACATTCTTAAAGAGAGTAGAGTGCCTTGTCCTGTACGCCATCTGAAGAAAAGAGATTCATTCACCTGTCCAAACTGAAATCCTTCCATTGGTGCCCACCCCCATCTCGATCTCTGCGTGGCAGGACCTTCCTGCCCTACAACCAGGGGTCTCCTCTCTCAAGTGTCAGCTGTCTTAGCTCAGTGATCCCTGGGCCCCTCTCTGCTTGAATTTGGAGTATTCCTATGCTTTTCTTTAGTTGACTGAATCTCTTGGCCGAGACTCCTAACTTTTCCAAACTCTAAACCTCTACTATGTAGCTAGATTCTCAGCCCAGTCTCTCATGCTCTTGTTGCCCACGTCTTACAAGACAGAACATGAGAAGTAATGCATTTTTTAAAGATGAGGCCAGTCATTTTGCATCAGATATATATATAATTTTTTTTTTTTTTGTATTTTAGGGAAGGGTCTACAATGTGTTCAAGGTCTTGCTATGAGATCAGATTCATAGTAATCCATCTGTTTATAGCCTCCCAAGAGCTAGGGTTACAGGTACATGCCACCACACCCAGTCTCAATTGCCCTATCAGGGCACCCTGGGGGTGGGGCTGGCATGGTAGGCCCTGGGATTGAGCCAGTAGCCTCTGTGCCTGCTTGTAGGCACTTTAATACACTGAGCTATATGGCCGGCTCTTAGATTTATAATTATAAAGCACATTTCATGTGTATGTAATGCAGTAAGTCTATCTTGGGTATCCACGGCCTGTCATTTTTCTATGTAAGCCTGTCTTAAAGCTCCCTGATAGTTTGATAAGGAAGTTTTGTTGAACACACTCAGTTTAGGAAACAGGGGCCACTCTTAGCATTTTAAGCCAGAAGTAAATAACTTTAGCCAATGAGGAGCTCACACAGCCTTGGAAAGTGTAGGAGATGCTTGTCAAGACCCGCGCTCAGCAGATCAGGAAGCTTTAGAGAGGGCAGGGAACTGCACCTGGACCTTGAGGATGGCCTGTTCCAAAGTGCCTGCAGCGCACATAAACATCACACTGGACACCTGCTAGCCCACAGTGGCTGCAGGAAAACCATCACTTTTCCTTCTCTGCTCTGCAGTCTACAGATGTTCCTGAGTGGCACGCTCAGATCTGGAGCCCCAGTGATGACGTGTTCCAGCTGCATGGCTTCCAGCAAGAGCAGGGGATGTGAGGAACAGGCCAAAGTGGCTCCGAGCTACTCAGAGCCAACGCAGAACTCCAGCTTTCTACTGCACTCACCTAAACTTGTTCCAACTTTTCATGTTTGATGATACCAATTTTCATGTCATCATGTTTTATACTTATGCATATACCTTATACAATTAATAGGAAAAGTTAAAAATAAGACTACATTTTTGTTCCAAAATTCTTTATATTTAAGAGATATGCTAAGCAGGACATGCGGCCGCATACCTATAACCGTAGTGTTATAGGGATGATATCAGAACCTCCAATGGTGATAGAAGGGAGCTATATCCCCAACCTGTGAGGTGCCTGGTATGGCAAGTTCATATTCTCTCAGTATAAAAGAGTGAGTTCCAGAAGCAGTGGAGCTGAAGAGTAGGAAATCCTTTTTGAGTGGTAGAAAAATGCTGACAGGGGAAAAGGAGGTTGCCCTGATGGGCATCTAGGGTTCCCACTCTGCAGGGAAATCTTATTGAGTGCAATCCACATGGGTACAGCTACACTTAGCCATAGGTTGTAAGCATGGCTGCTTGGATAACGCTCATCCGGTGGGGAAGCAAGTTGCTGCATCAGTGCACCTGACATGATCAGGAGCTTCTCAGGGATGCTAGGGCTCTGGGTCTTGGTTGCCCACAGAGGGGACAGATGTCTGTCTAGAGCAGGTGTCACCACTGCTCTCACTCCATGAGGGTATGTGCGTGTGGCCCTTCTGTTACCTTGAGGCCTGGCCTCCAGTCTCTGGCCACCCTGGTAGTGTGGGTTTTTCACCTTTTGCTCTGACTCCCCAGAGGGCCAAGCTCAGTGTGGCTACTGAAACTATTTCTACCTATCTTAGCCATCTGTAACAGCCGCACTCTGAGAGCTGGGCCAGGGCAGTCACAAGCACAAGCTTAGCCTTGGAAACTTAGTGAGATCCTATCTGAAAACTTGAAAAAGAAAAAAGACAGAATGAGAAAAAGATATTCTATCACTGACATTTATTGTTGACATGGTTTGGGGTTTTTGCATGGTAAACAATACAATATAGGACACATTTTATGAAATTATTTTATAGTCACCCAAAGAATCATACGCAAAGACTGCAGAAAATCTGTCCATGTCTTGAAGATCAAAGAATTTTGTTCAGGGCCTGGATCCTAATATCTTACATGAGTCGAGCTGAAGACCCAGAGCCCATAACAATGCCTGTCATGAGTCTAATTGGAGGACTGGAGCCCACGACAATGTCTCATGCAGGCCTGCTCCATAGATCTTCACTGTGAAGGCCTGAAGGTCAGTGGTAGAAGATAGAAATTCTACGCCAGTGGGAAGAGGATCTGTGCTAGCAGGCTGAGGGATCTGAGCTAGAGCCAGGAAGCAATGCTCAAGGTAAGCACTAGAGCTCCCCAGCCATCCTCAGCAACAGTGAGACCCCAAGCTCCTCCAATGATGAGGAAAACTGAGTTCTCATCAGGAAAGGCAGTGGGAGAAGCTTCTCCAGGAGACTGTGGTGTGCACAAGCCTCCTTCTAGAGAACCAGGAAGTGATGCTGAAGATGTGGACCAGAGCTCCTCTAAAATGAACCACAGCCATTCTCAGTGACGGTGAGGTCCTGAACTCTTCCTCTGACAAGAGCAGCCAAATTCATCAGGAAAGCATGACAGCAGCATGACAAGGTTACCAAGAAGACTAGCCCAAGAGAACCAGCAGCTTCTCTAAACAATCTCTCAACAGTTCCAGCTCTGCCTCCTAGGCTGCTGGCAACAACCCTCCGGGGACCTCCCATACCCAGCACCATGCTGGTCCAGTTCAGCTGGGTGTAACAAGCTGAGCACCAGTTAACAGCCCACTGCAAGCATTACCAAGTTCAGTATTATGGAAGAGTGGCAGTGCTAAGTGTGTAGAGGAGAGATGTCTTCAGCGAGTTGCTGTTCATACAGAAGCTGATTGTTTTAAGCTAGCGGAAAAACAGAAGCTGTGGGTCACATTTGTTACTTTAGTTGCTTTAAGCAATTTACTACTTCTTCCTCAACTTTATCGTCTTAATCTCCAGAATAAAGACCCAAGTGACATTCACTATCCTAACCTTTCTGTGGGGTCAAATGAAGCAACATATGTAAGAGTGGCTGCCATCGGTAGGTTATAAAGTCCACCGGCTTCTCCTCTATTTCTGTCACTTCCTGAACGTTCTTTCTAAAGTTTGGATTTTAGCTTTGGAGAAGTAGGTGGGATGCGTGGGGGTTGATATGTTCTAACTTTTTAAAGACAGTGTATAATTTTCTTTATGTTTATCTAAGATTTGAAACCCATTCTTTACATGAATAACATGCATCTACATCATTCTAGACCTCACATGAATCTAGATCATTGCTGCCTATGGAGGACCTGATTCATCATCGGTTTTTTTTTTTTTCCTGTTTGATACAGGGTCTCTCTATGTAGTTCAGGCCTTCAGCTCACTCTGTAGCCCAGGCTGCTTTGGAACTCACAGTGATTCTTCTCCCTCAGCTCCTTGTGTGCTGGGGCTACAGGCATGGGCCATCATGCCCCTTCTCCTTAAGCTTAAATGTTTTTCTCTGCTAGAAAGGAATCTGCTTTATATTGAAGCCATGTTTTCTACTTAAGGTTAAAACTAAAATGCACTAAGCTCAGACACAGTGGAATACAGACACACTGGGGTACAGACACTGGGGTACAGACACACTGGGGTACAGACACACTGGGGTACAGACACAGGTGACTGCAGAAATCCCATTTCTTTTGCACCAGCAATTTCATGGCGACCACATGTGAAGGGAGATAGAAATTCTCCTGAAATTTCTGCGTCCGGAAACACTGCCAAGGTTTTAAAGATCCATGTGGTGATACTGGCATTAAGCACTTATATTGTCGTCGATGTGCAAGGGGCTAAGGAAGTGTAGTTTCTGTTCCAAGGCAGGCTGAAGGACAGAGGTTGATGTTAAACACTGAACAGTTTGGAGAGAAAAGTAAAAACTCAGGGAAGAAGGAAAGAAGGAACTGTGATGCCCTATTCTGATGCCAGAATGAACTCACTAGCATGGCCAGTTTCCCTAGTGGTCTCATCCTATGAAACATTTTTGAAGGAATATGCAGCAGAGACAGTTGTCCTTCTTAGTGAAGTGAAGGCAGGAAGACGACCTATTATGTAGGAAAGCTAAAGATGAAATTTTTCCATTCAGCTCAGCTGCTCTGAATCTAGGTAGAGATTAATGTGCTGGTTACCACAGAGGAGACGGAGTGATCACTCTTTGAAAGCTCTATTTCCCACTCTCCTACTTTCCCCCCAAACCATTTCTTTCTTAGTCCTAGTTTTCCACGAATTTAAAATGATTCCTGTATTTTAGTTTCAGTAGATTCACATAGAATTTCATTGACTTATCAATTTATGTTCGAGTGAGTCTTTGAGGTTGTTTTATCGGGTCACATGGAGATGCCTTTTTCTGCATGACCTTCATTTGCTGTGCCTTTAGTCAAGATAAGCCAGTCAATGTTCTTTTATCCAAAACTAAAAAAATTCAAAGAACAAGGTGAAGGTTAGTGCTTAATACAGTGAAAGTTTACTTCTTGTTCATATTGTGTGTGTATCCTTGCTCGGACTGGGGGTGCAGCTGTAGTCACTCTAGGATGTATGCTGACCGAGCCTCCCTAGTTTCGAGCTTCTTCACTAAGACCAAGGGCTCAACTCTCCATTGGCTGTGGCCAAGTCAGAGAGAGATCAGAAGCCATGATGTGGGGACAGAAGCTGCCAAAGCACACATGGTGTCCCCGCTGTCTTAGGCCAGTCCTGATAGAAGCCTTTAACTAGCATCTCTTCAATTAGAATTGACCTCCTGCAAAGGTAACAGGAACTATAGGAGAGCAAATCCATACCTGGGGGGCAAGGCGATTTCTGCCACATTTGGAATCTTTCCCTTTTAATGGCATATACTTGAGTATAAATAAAAACACGAAAAATACCTTAGTATTAGAACATGCTTGCAGATCTCTCCCTTAGTAAAACCTTTCCACAGTCAGATTTCACACCAACATATCTGAATTCATTCTTATCATACTTAGTATAATCCACCTATGCTCAAATATTCCTTACATTTTTGCAGTCAATTGGCATTTCTAATTCTTTTTCTTCCCATTTTAAAAACTTTATTGGCTTTAAAATATTGTTCTGCTGAACTAGAAGCCATTGCTGTTTTTAAAACCTTTTTTCATTACTTAATGTGATGTCATTTCATTTAGAACACTCACATAAGATTTTGTATTCTTGTAAAATGATGATCTGGATCATTAATCTTATAACTATTACCATATAAGCAACTTGAGGGCAGAGGGCATCTCTTCTCATCATTTGAATTGTGCCTGCGATGTTACCTTGTCCCTAGAATTCCTAAGTTAGATGGAAGGGGATCGAAATGATTATGAATAAAAGATTAGATTGGTAGGACTGAGTGGCTCATTTGCATAGCCTGATAATATTTATCAACCCTTCATGAAAAATATCCTTCTGTCAACTGGAAGCATTAGCAGAATTAAAAAACTGAAGGAGGATGAGCAAACTTTTCAATCAAGATAAAAATAGTCCTTGGCTCTTGTATGATGAGTTGTGGCTTACAAATTCTTTGCTATGGCCCTAGGACAAAGAAAGGTATTGTTATACTATTTCCAGCTCACAGGGATGGAAACTGATGATATGTTGGAGGATCGCTAGAGGTTGGGTTGGAACCCAGATTTCTAGTTTATAGATATTAGGAAGCAGAAAACATTGCGATGCAGGATTCCACAGAGAGACAACAAGTGACCTTTTCTACACTGCTTGCAAAATATTGCGGTCACCTTTCATACTTATACCCCAGTGTATATCCTAAGCTTGTAATAGGGATCTTTGTGTGCCAAGAAATAGCAAAACTGGAGCCCTTGGGGGACACCAGCACTGAGAACGAGGAGGCATTTATTTCAGAGGACACAAGAGCCTACATGGCACTATTCTGAGTGCAGTGCAGACAGGGCACAAAATACATTTCCTTAGAAGTTGTGTCCTTTGTTTGAAAAGCTGTTTACTGCTTATGTCTAGCTGGTTTTTATTTTTTGAAGTTAAGAATTTACAGTCAGAAATTATGCCTATTGGATGAAAACAAAGGGAAAAAGAGAAACTTTCTATAGGGGGGGGCTGGCACCATAAGAATGTCTATTGTACAGCATGAAAAAGTTTTTCTAATAAAAATCATGCAGTAAGTAAAGACTAAATGAATATCACATAATCCCGGAGTATCTTTAGAAATTGATGAAGTGCAGAGGTTGGAGGTGATTCATGAATAACTGTACTAGACCTATCACGAGATAATTTCCAAAGATTATAGAAATTGGCAATAGAGGGATGAAATACATTACGACATTGGATCTAATAGTCAAGCAAAGGTCACTGCCTGCAAGTGACACTTGTTTGGAAAGATGTGACAATGTCTTAGTTACACTCAGTTCTCTGAGTTTGCGTGTAACATGTGGAATTTTGGACCAGATTTCCCTCTAGTCATCCATAGTTATGCAGGTAGAGTGCACTTTCTTGGACGTAGACATTTCTTTTTGGACACCTCCCTGCTGGTAAGCACAGCTCGGTAACCGGAGTGCAAACCCTGTTGGCCCTGTGGCTTAAGTGTTCAGTGGTTCTATTCCTCCAAAGATGGCAAAAGACTGGGACAGTGTGAGGAGATCAATGTCCAGAAGAAGACAAAAGGACTCAAGTGGCAGAGAGGTAGGTGCTCCCTGTGGGGACTGGCCATGAGGTGTGGTCAGCCCAGCGCTGAGGACCTCCCTTGGCACCTTTGGGCTTTGCAGAGGGAACAGCTTAAGGTAGACCAGCCTTGCATTGTTGGGTTAGGGTTCTATCTGCAATCTTAAAAAAATGGTGACCACTTGCAGGGAAAATCATGCTAAGTGACATAAGCTAGATGTGAAAGGAAAATCCTGCTCAATCTCTAATTCTAGCAAGGCAAATATGTAGAAGCAGAAAATAAACTGGTGCTTTCCAGGGGGCACAGACATCTGTGTGGAAAGCAGAAAAGTTGGTGAAGGGGAGAAATCTACACTTACACGATGAATAACTTCTGGAGACATATTGACTATTTTTTAATTTTATTTTTTAATGCGTTTGGTTCAGGGTCTCCCTACACAGCTGAGATCTTCTTGTTTTCATCCTCCCCAGTGCTGGGATTACAGCTGTGTGCAACCATGCCCAGACTTGACTATTGTTAATGATAATATAATGTATGCTCAAAATATGCTAAAAGGGTAGATTACACACACACATACACACAAACACACACATATACACGCACACACACTATATGAGGCAACAGACATGGGAATTAGGTTGATTGTGGTGGTTATTTTATAATTTATATGCATATCAAAAGATTGCTTTGTACATCTTGTATATATACAATTTATATCTGTCAATTTTAACTCAATAAATGTGACAAGATTTCCTTGAGAATGAATGACAGCGTTTACACCAGCTGACCTTTCTAACCAGTTATCAGAGTGGAGAAGAAGCCAATACAATAGGAGGCAGAGCTGATAATGCAGTGCTTAGTGACCATGACTAATTAGAGAACTTAATTAAGCTGTCAAGAAAGAATAAAGATAATCACTCACTCTCAGTTCCTGCTCCTCAGTACACAGGAGCACAAGTGAACCCATTTTCTCCCGGCCGCCACATGCTCTTCATTCCCTCGCCAGATATTGATGTGACCTTAACTGCGCCTTCCTGAGAGAAGTTTCAGGTCACAGAAGGCAGCAACAAGCTTTGCTTTTTGTTTTGTTCTGCCTTACCAATTTTATTGATAGCATAGCTATTTGTCCTGTAAAATCTTTGAATTGTCTACCTTAGTCATAGTTTCTATTGCAGCCTAACAGTTCTTATTTTCGTTACTGTTAATGGTACTTGTTATTTTGAAGGAATAGAAATACCAGTGCCAGCACTGCTTGGGTTCTCAGAGGACTGCGATATCTGTGCTGGGGACCTCACCTGTCATTCTCACATTCAGTCCTATAACGACTCAGGGAGCTGGGGTTGCTTGAGGCCACTGCCAGGGTGGAAAGCCCAAGGCAGAAAGACTATAGGTAAGCATAGGAGGTTGGCTAGGAAGGGTGAAGTTGTATAAATCTAGCTCTGTGTTCCCGCCCTCTGCATATACATATGGCTTGTAGTTCCTGCTTGTTTAGCCAGGGTTTACCCAGCTGCTACATTTAGCTTCACATCAGTAGCGTGTACATGTGTGTGTGTCAGTGTGTGCATGTGTGTATAGTGTGTGTGCATATGTAGTGTGTGCACGTGAGCGTAGCATGTGTGTATGTGTATAGTGTGTGCATGTATGTGTAGTGTGTGTATCTTGGTGTTGTGTGCACATGTGTGGAGCGCGTGCATGTGTGTACTATGTGTGCATGTGTAGCATGTGTGCATGGGTGTAGTATGCAGGCATGCGTGTAGTGTGTGCATGTGTGTAGTGTGCATGCATGCATGTGTAGTGCGTGCGTGCATGTGTGCAGTATGTGTGTGGTATGCATGCATGTGTGCAGTGTGTGCCTGTGTGTGTGCATGTGTGTGTGTAGTATGTTTACTAACTTTAAAGAGAAGCACACTTAATTATGAAAAAATAATTTTATGAAAAGATGGTCAAGAAAATTTTATAACATTTTAACATTAACACATGGTTCTGTAGTAATATAGAACCTGCATATTCAACCACCGTGGAATCTCAAGGCAAAATCGTTGAGCAACAGGGGACAGCTTCAGTCTGAGAATTTGGTTCTGAGACAGGGTTTCACTCTGGGGTTTAGGATGTCTTTGAACTCCCTTATATAGCCCAGGCTGGCCTCGAACTCCCAGTAATCCTGCCTCAGACCACTGCTTCCCCACACTCCCAAGAGCTTTCATTATAGGAGTATGCTACCAGCCTCATAAAGTGTTTTCTTGTCTGTAAGAATTGTTCTAGGTCAAACTCCTGGGGTGTCTCCCAGCATCAAGTGAATGAAAACATCTTATTTTCTCCACTCCCTGTGAATGAATACATCTGTATTTTTACTTTTTTAATTCTTTTTTTTTTTTTTTTTTAACATGCTCTGAATGTCCTTGAGCCTGAGATAGGTAGTTTGTTCAGAAAAATATCTAGGTCTTTTGAACTCTGGGGGGCTCATATATAAAACATAAACAGAGCTCAGCTGCCTGACACTGCAGAAGCTGTATAGGTGCCACCGAGGGCAGAGGATCGTGAGTCTGAGCCCAGCTTGGACTACACAATGACTTAGTGAAACCCTGTCTGAAAATGAAAATAAGAAAAAGGACTGGCAAACTGGCTCAGTGTCAAAGACCCATGTTCAATCCCAGTGCCACTGAAGAAATTATACATAGCTGATTTTCTTATACTGGGGTGGAGAGGCAGAATGCTTAAGTCATAGGGATTGAAAGTTATTTTTATATATTATTGCTGCTATTTTGTAGGTAGAAGATGTTTGAGTCTGTGTTTCTTTCTCTGTTTCACTTGATACTGTGGCTATTCTAGAAAGAGTTTGCACGTCTCTCGGTGCTCTGGGAACCTGTAGCTGCAAGGACCCTTAAACATTTTAGGATGTTGTTCTTGAGTGGAGTGTCAGGCCTAATGCTGGTACACTTTGGGGATCCTCTCATTCAGAAAGAGAATAAAACAGTGGGGAAAAACTAGCACAAATGTGGAGGAGGCCACAAGCAAGTGGCCAGCTGTGCACAGGGCTAACTGTAGACCACAGAAGTTCAGCCCCTGCTCAATGAAAACACCCTCTAGCGTGTTCCCCTTACCCAGATCTGGAGAGTGCGAGGGGCCGAGTTCTTAATTGCAAGTTATGTATGAGCCTCCTTGATGACCCCCACTAAGGCACAGCTCCTAAACTTCTGACAGCCACTCCATGAGTAGAGACAATCTATGTTTTGGGCTATAGGTGGACTAACCTTTTGTTTTCTGAGGAGCTAAAAACAAGCTACTGCCCTTTCCAATATTTTACGAGCATTTTCACGTCCATCCCTCACAAATAGAATGCACATATACAGAGAGCCTAGACAGGAGAGGTATGCTGAGAGCCCTGGAAGGCAGCTCTCCTTGAGAGGCTCTTCTGTCAGAGCCAGAGGAAGGTAGTCACGAGGGCTGTGGAAGCTGGAATGTTTAATGACTCTAGTACTCTAACAGCTTTTTAAAAATCTTTGAGCTCCATCTTTCTTCTTCTGTTCACCTTCAGGTCTGAGATATGAAATTTACAAGCTTTCCTCCCTCGAAAATGTCTTAAAATGTCAGCGAAATTTGCAAAGAACCGAGCCCGTGGGGCTTGAGACCCACCCATCTATTCTGAAGCATCATTTGCTTTCAAAATACGGGATTGGCTAACTTTTGTGTTGTGTTACATCTTCATCTCTTTGGGCCTTCCTGGAGCACGCTGTGCTGCTCAGCCCTGTGCTCTCTGGCTCCCTGGCACCCTTGGTCGCCTGGCTCTGCCCATCATCACAGCACCAAGCGGGGTTGTGCTAGCGTTGGTCGGTCCTCAGTTCCTGACTGCGCAGCTCGGCTGCCCTCCCCTCACTCTCGTAGCGCACTTTATGCTTTCTACACTTTTATTCCAACAACATGAAAACCCTTTGGGAAGCGGGGACAGCTCTAATAGGCGTGCTGGTGATGGCACCCAGGGAAGAAAAGAAAAAGATCAACTCAAGTTCTGCATTGGCACTGCGCTGTGTGGAAACTTGAGACTTAAAGCCCTATGCAAGTATCTTAACTATCCACAGGTTACAAGTGGAGCTGGACCCCCAGTTTCTGACTGCAATGCGCACCTTCCCTTCCCTTCACTGATCCTGTCAATAAAATAAAGCTATGGTATCCTAGTTTAATACACCTCCTTCTAATGGCCAGCTATATTTTACTTTTTAATTAAGAGTTTTTGAGAGGAGTTATGTTGGAAGCTAAGGAAGTTTGAACAAATGCTAGATTTAATGTTATAACGAAGGCCATCTGTCACATTCCCTAAGTCCCTGTAGTAAGCTTATGGGATCTCTTCAGCAATGCGAGGTTCTACCTCACAGCTACTCAGATGAAGCACTGATGCCGCTGAGATTACTGTGCAGTGCTACGGAGTGAACTGCTCCCTCCCGAAATCTGTCAGGAGAACCAAGGCGTAGTCAACTCCAAAGGATGCTGGGAGAGCGAGACTAGACACTGTTCATGTGCACGTGCGTGAGTGCGTGTGCGTGTGCGTGTGAATTTGCGTGTGTGCTGAATCCAGGACTGTTCTATGCCTGAGCTACAGCCGTTTTGAACTTTTGTCTTGAGACGAGGTCTCGCTTGGTCTCCAGCTCGCAGTCTTCCCACGTTAGCCTCCTTCCGGCCTTAATGCAGCTCTTGCGCGTGACGCCGTCTTTGTCTCTCAACTTTTGGTAACACAACGTCCAGCTTAGAGGGTAGGACAGCAAAGAGCTAACTGTGGAAGCGTTGCTGTTTCCTATTAGGGAACTTATAAACCTTCAGTACCTAATCACAGCTTTTAAAATCACAATTGTTGAACTTACGTTAGTAGATTTTAGGGGGCGCCCATGATTAATGAGGCTGGAGTTCAGATAGGGAGAAGGTAGCTCAGACTGACGTGGTGGACCTGTGACATCACCTTGCTCTCCTCATACATTACTTAGTTTTGCATAATAACAAAGCTTACTATTAAAGGCACCTAAGAATGTATCTCTGTTTTAATGTGTCTTAATATTTTATCCTACATATGCATCCTTGATGTCGAAAATAACTTTTTTATATCTTAATTTTAGTGATATGTCATTTTCTATTCATTTATAGACTTTAATTATAACTAGAAATTGCTGGCTAGTACTCAATAATTGAATTATCAATACCTTCTCATGTGAGTATAATTTCACAAAGCGATCATAAGCAATCATCTGCTTACTTTTGGAAGTAAAAATACTAAGCTTTAAAGTGCACAATGAAAGATAATATTAAGGGATTGGTTGTTGACTGCCCTGTGGGATGGAGTTACTGTTTTAAAATCTGTTGATGGCGTAATAGCATTGAGGAGGGAGGCTACACTCTTGCTCACCACTTGGGAAACTGTCACCACATTATTGTCCTTTTCAGTACAGTATAAAAATTCACATTTAAATCTGTTGACTTGGCATTTTGCCTTGTTTGGCTGTACAACATCAGTCTTAATGGGAAAGTGAGATGCTTCTGACTTCCACGCTTCTAACAGTTTCTCCCTGCCTGGCCACTCCTCTTAGCTTTTCTCATAGAACCTTGCCGTCTTAAAAGATACCCACTAGTGGCATTTTCAGGGAATTTACAGTTTCAAAGCAGATCTCGGAAGATTAAAAAAAAAAAAAAGTGTTTAGATGAAAGCAAATGAGTTTGTACTGTCATATGACCCAGGATGGACACAGCATGACACACCAGAGCCCTATTTCAGGTTCTTTCAAATAATACATATGTGATATTGATTAATAGTCAGTCTGGCAAATCTAATCTAAATTCTCGGCCTTTGGCTTGAGTGCATGACGACAGTGTTCTTTAAGCTTGTCACATAAGAAGGCTTATTATAGACAGTTTTAGCCCATCTTAGGCCAATTAGATCAGGCGTTTTCATATAATATCCTATGAATCTTTAGTTGTGTAGCCTTTTAATCATTGGTATAATCAGGTAACACTGTCTCATAGAGTTTATTCAGCCCTCTTTCCAATCTGAACTGGAATTTGTGGGAATGTTGGGCCAACTTTAATACTGTAAGAGAGAGCTGGTTCCTAGCAAATAGAATGCCATGCTGGAACAAGTATATTATTATTATTATTATTATGAAGCAGTATTTCAAAATTCTTCATGTTTGAGGATAGCATAGTTCTTCTCCTTTGTATTGTCCTGGAATAAATTTCTGTACCAGTTCCTTATTACTATTTTTCTTTACAACAGAGTCACAGAGTCAGTTTACAGACTGACTAAAGCACAATGAGAATCTTGTGAAAGTTAAGAGGTTTTCACTATAGGTGCTTGACAAGAGGGCTATCATTCCTTCCACTGTATTCTATGTACAGTTGATGAAACTTTTATTTCCTACTAAGCTAATATTTTTTAAAATAGCAAAAGTATAATATAATAATAGATTTGCATGCTATATTTCATATAGTAGGAAAACTTGTTAGCTGGTAAACTGCACCATCCCATGAAAATTTAAAAGACATAGTGCTTAAATTTAAGTTTCAATCTTGTTACAAGAGTCATTTGGGACTCCTGAGAAGCAGCTACATCTTAGAGTATTTGGTGCATGATATACAATAATGCATACTGTTTAAAGATCAAATGTGATAATGTTTAGGAAAACATACATTTTAAAGGTAACTGTTGAGGAAAGAATAATTTTATAAAATATTAAAAGTTTTATGGAAGAGTAGTTCTAACTGCAGATGACAGAGAATATGTGGGATGTGTGTGTGTGTGCCTGTGTGTGTGTGTGTGTGTGTGTTTATGTGGTGGGTAGCCATGAAATGTGGTTCGTGCTCAAACTGCCACTTGCTAATTGTATTATATGATTTCAGCACCACCTCCATTGCCTTGTTTCCTGCTTCCCAACCACTTTACACCAAAGTGCTTAGCAAATTGGGACTCACAATGGAGCAATCTGGAACAACCCCATGGCCTGGTGAGAGGGGGTCTCTTTGTGAAAGGAATGAATGGGCTTTATGGGAACACTGTCTTTGCTCATTCTCATAGGCCCTGTGCTGTGGTGTTTGGGCTGTAAGACCCCTCTGGGAACTTACAATGGAGCTAGCATGAATTCTGCTTCTTAGGTGCTATAATGTTCCTAGTGGAGTTCAAGGAACAGAAAAAGGTGTTGGCCACGGAGGGTTTTTAGAGAGAAATGGAGAGGAAGGCTGGGAGGCTCTGGGCCAGTTCACCTGACCCATTGGCATAGAGTAGGAAGAAATAGGAATATGCAGTGAAAAGTCATCTCAAGAATTAAACAAAAGTAGAGAGCTCACGTTGCAGGATTTCCATTCCTTTGGATGAGTTCTGGCCTTTGTTGCTGTGAGTGTGAGCTATTTTGAAAGGGGAAAAAGTAAATTCTTGGAAATAGAAAATCAATGAAGACTGAGAGTAGCTCAGCAACTGCTTAGATGCTGTGGGCTGGTGAGAGATGAGCAGGGGCAGGTGAAGGGAGGGCTTCAACCGGAAGCTGGGGCTGTGCAGTGCCACCAGTGCCAGTATGCCGGGGCCTATACTGCCTAAATTTTATGTTTGTAACTGGCCTGGTGTGCAAATCATTGGTTGAACAGAATTGTTTTATTTTAAAAAGCTTTAAGCAAAAATTACTCTGGGTCATGGATGACTTTGCAAAGTCAATGGTGATACAGGATGTAAATGACTGTCAGGGAGAGCAGCCCAGGTGCTTGTGACTGCATGGGCTCTCCTCCTCCCTTCTCTTCTTTCCTCCTTTCCCTTCTCTTCCCTTCCCTTCCCACACCTCCCTCCCTCCTTCCCTCCTTCCCTCCCTCCCTCCCTCCCTTCTCTCTTTCTTTCTTTCTTTCTTTCTTTCTTTCTTTCTTTCTGAGAATGAGGGGCTGTACCACTAAGCTACATCAAAACCCTTATTTTAGGGCTGGCCAGATAGCTCAGCAGACTAAAGCACCTGCTCAGGCAGAAACAGGGGCCAGAGTTTGATCCTTGGTATACCATGCTGGCCCCACCTCTGGGGTGTGCTGAGATGGTGATTGAGACTGGTTGTGGTGGTGCATGGCTGTAATCCCAGTGCTTGGGAAGCCAAAAACAGGAGGATCACTATAAGTCTGATCTGAGTAGTGAGAGCCTATAGACCCTGGGCTGAATACATAAAATAAATAAATAAAACCTTTTATTTTTAAAATTTTGAATTTTGTGAAAGGGGCTCTTGAAATTACATAAGCTGGTTGTAAACTTATGATCCTGCTTCAGCCTCTTCAGTGGCTTAGTATAAAAAATACTCTCAATGTCACCTCTAAATAAAATTGCACTAGGGGGCTGGGGAGATAGCTCCCTGGCACAAGTGCCTGCCTGGCATGTGCAAGGTTATGAGTTTGAAACCCGGTCCAACCAAAAATAAATAAATAAACAAACAAACAAACAAACAAACAAATAAATAAATAAATTCACTTAAAAACAAAACAAAACAAAACAAAACAAAAAACACACCCAATACCTCTAGCTTCATGCCTCTTTATATAGATATGTAAGAGAATTGGATGACATTCCTTGGTCAATAAATTGTTAAAATGTCTAAGAGAAAATGGTAAGTTGAAATACCTTGTGGTAGCAGTTGACTTCCCTTTGATAGCCTCAGATAAGACATTCAATCAGCAAAGGCATTTAAGGGTAGATAGGTTGACCACATATTGCTTTTAAGATTGTTTGGTTAGGAAAAAAATCAGAGGTAATGTAGTTCAGCTTCTGCATTTCACGGAGATAGACTGAAAACTATGCCAGTAAGTCACCCAGGTGATGAGCTCGCGCTCCTGGGAGGGCAGTTTCTCCAGTGTGACTTGCTTTGGTGGCATTGTTTATGCCATTGTCTTTCATATTGCTTTAATTTGTATCAGTAAATGTTTTATTGCCTTTGGCTGTAAGGTTCTTAAAGCAGAAACTGTGGTTTATATTTTTTTGTAACTGTTCTAAGAGTTCCGTAAATAAATGTGTGTTGTTGCGGGGGCTGATTTGTGAGAAAGGCCCGCTGGCCTCTGCCAGTGATGTGCTTTGTGCTGTCACTTGGGCAAAAAAAGAGGAGCTGTGGGCCAGTGACTCAGCCGAACAGAGCCCTGCATGGCCATTGTAAGACACTAAATACCAGAAGAGATGAGACTGTTGAGTACAAATCAGCATCAGTCCTAGTCTACCCCAGTTTTAATGAGCTAAAATCCAAATGGATAATGTGATGTGAGTGGTCACATAGGCTTTTGGTCACAGAGGAAGTCAATAAAGTCAACAAATCCCTTTTTTAAACCATTATCTACAAAAGTAGCTTCAGTTGAATACAGGACCAAGTCTGGGGAATCACCTTAGCCTTCCAGTGCAGAAGAGCTCCAGGGAAGAGCAGAGCAGTGCCTCCCGATTCAGCTGCTCACGGAAGGTGGTCAGAGCTTTGCTGCAGTAACTGGCAGGCCAGATGTAATTTTCTCAAACAGAGACTGTGCAAGTCCCCTGACTGCACTGCAGTCTAAACAGAAGGGGGACTGTTTTATTTTCTTTTTCAGTATTCTTAGGTCATTCGGGGAAATCTAGTACTCATTTTTTTCAAATTGCATCAGCTTAGCTAGGGAGATATTTCACCTTCTGTAAGATTTATTTGGAAAACAGATAAAAGTTAACCAAATGTTCAAGAAAGGGAAGAGGCATAGAGTATGTAAATTGTATGACATTTGGCCAATCGGTCACTGTGCTGGTATGATATGCAAATTACAGAGAACGCCTCCTCTTTATCTGCACTGCAGATTCTTAAAGGCACGTCCTGCTTGCACCCCATATGCAGTGTGTGCAGCCGAATGTCAGAGCTGAGCACAAGGAATCCAGGCGACCGAAACCAACAGAGAAGATGCGAATGGCTTTGTATCTCTAACAGACCTGAAGTTCCTGCCTGTCTGTTCAGTCAACAGGCCAGTGAGAGAAAGGGTCTGCTAACAGGCAGATGCAATTTGCTTTAAATAAGTAAGAGTGAGACTTGAGTGACCAGTCTCTTAATCCTGAGAACATCTGGAGATTTCTAAATAAGAAATTCAATACGGTACAAAAATCACTATGTATACAAAATATTCACAGATGTGCATAATACATGCACAAAACTGCACTTGGTACTGAACTATATTCATTCATCTTGGGAGCTGTTTCTGTGGCCCAGCCGAGAGGCTTGCACATACTAGGCAGGTGCTTTGTCATTGTGCCCTGTCTGCGACCTTGGTATTGACAAATATTGCTGCACAGAAACTGGGCAGTTGATATTTTCAGGTAGATTGATGCAAAATCGACAGTTCTTTGTTGGGGCAATTAGAGCTCATCAAGAAGTGCTTCCTCCCCAAAATTCTATCACTGAAAGATTATGCCTATTGGTTTGACAATTGTTTGGGAGTTTTTTGTTGTTCAGATGAAATGCAAAACAATCTAGAGAAATAATCCATTGAAATGTCACCTAACTCATGGTGGAATTAATTATTAGTAAGTTTTACAGAAGGAAACAGGCAAGCATTTATTTTTGTCATAGACTTTACATAGGTAGTTGCATATGGTTTATAGATTGAATTTATACTTTGTATGTAGGTCATGAATAACTTCTTATCAGATAATGAGATTTTACATTTAATGCAGTTGTTTTCCCGCTGGAGTTCTGCTAAACCCTCAGCAGTGGCTGAAATGGTTGAGCATTAGTAGACCTACTGTCATATTAGGTGCAATTGACATGACTGATATGCTATTAAATCATTTCTGCTTTCTGTGTTTGTCATCTTTTTTTTTTTTTTTTTTCCTTTTTGAGGCAGGGTCTCACTATGCAGTTCAGGCTGGCCTTGAGCTCACTTTTGTAGCCCAGGCTGGTCTCGAACTTGCAGCGATCTGCCTGCCTCAGCCTCCTGAGTGCTGGGATAACAGGCGTGCGCCACCACGCCCGGCCCTGTGTTTATCATCTTTTGTTATCCTCTTTTTCTTTAAATGATGTTCCCGTATTTGGTAGACCAGTATTATATTACATGACATAGTCATGCTTTCTGTTCAGTAGATCACAAGTTACATCATTTTTATGAAGGGTTATTTTTAAGACAAAAATGATACAGAATTCAGTTATCATAATTTTTAATGCAAAATATTAAACTCTATTAAAAGGGAAAAGAATTAAAGAATAAAATGTTAATTTTATGAGTAAAATTTAAACAAGTTAACAGAGTTTTGCAAAAAAAATGTACTTTAGAGCACGAAAAGAGGAGCTAGAAAGAAAGGTGAAATGCCTCAATATCTGCTGAGACACCTTGCTATGAGATGTCACCGTCTTGACATTCATATTCTCAATTTTTGTTGTCTGGTGATTTTCTGCTGCCTATTCCACCTGGCTATTCTCTTCACGCTGGTAGACATTTCCAGGAGAGGAGCCGGCTTTTCCTTCATCTCATGGGTCAGAGTCTTTCATTATAAGAGCTATGTAGAGCACTGCACGGATGCCTAGCCTCCCCCACTCTAGAAAGGTGAGAGATATTTTAAAATGCTTTCAGAAAGAGGCAGTGCCAACATTCCTGTGTCCTGTGGGATACAGGGAGACCTATTCACTGTCTGACCCTTTCGTCTCCATTGGACTCTGTCTGAAGTCCCACTTTGCCTAAGTAGAAGTAAGGGCTAGGACTCTGGTAGGGACTGTAGACCCCACTGCCTGCTCCAGGCACAACGTTTTTGCAAATAGAAGGCTGCTTCCCTTGCACACTCTGTCCCTCAGTGTGTTTTCTGCCTTATGCATTTTTGCATTCTATCTCTTCTCCTTCAGATTATTAATATAAAAGGAAGATATTGCCTAAGTTGTCTTTAGGTCCTTGCTCCTTGTCAAGCTGACCTAAGAGGTTTATTAAAAGGCTTATAGGGGTCAGCAAGATCACTCAGCAGACTAAGGCACCTGGCACCATATGCCATGCCCCCCACCCCAGGGCTGTTGAGCCAGCCACAGTTCAGGTGTGGTGGTTCACATCTATAATCCCAGGGCTGGGGAGGATGAAAACAGGAGGATCACTACGAGTCTGAGCTGCATAGTGAGACCATGTAATAACCAAATACATTTTTAAAAAGGGCTCATTTCGTTACTATCAACTAATATTTATTGAGAACTTCATAAAGGTCAAACATTATACTAAATATTTGAAACATAGTTACTATTAATAATAAACTTACAATTTCAGAACTATTATTTTGCTTCCTTTACAGTTTAGGACAGTAACCCTCAGTAAGATTAAACTCTATACTAGCGTGTGGTCATTTGGAGTTAGGGACTCCGCGGCTGTGAGTGGTGTGATCCACCTACCCCCTTCCTATTCTAAGGTGAGCACAGCCACAGTTTGACTTCCTTCTGCTCCAGGCCCATATTTCTTTCTATAGTGTGTTTGGGTTTCATTTCCCATTGCTCATTTCCATTGTTAGTCTAGTTTGTGAGTCTCTCTCGAGGCCCGTTAGGTTGTGCTCCTGGGGACCTGAGTCTTGCTTCACTATTGATTCTGATTTCTCTCTGGTTCCATCCTCCTGGATAGTCCTTGGTGACAAACCCTCACACTCTTGGCTACGTGTTCAGGTGGGATCTGAACACCTACCTCTGTTTATTAATAATTAGAGTTTAGAGCAGTGGGTACAGGAGACCATATGCTCCATTGTAACACTTTCTCTTCCCATCCAAAGTTATAGTAACTTACTACAATGCTCCTACTTTCCAGCGAACTATTTATTTTGGGGGGAAGTCTCATTGGTTTGGTGGAGACTGATTATAAAAGGTCAGTGCTGGACACTTATCTTGGCCAGGAGGGTCCAAGACAGATGTCTTCTCTCCAGGAGTTCCCTTGTGGCTGTTGGAGGGAGGAGACTGTGTCGTGTCTAGCAGCTTGAAGCTGAGATGAGGGCCGATTGGAAGTCCTGTATGTTTGAGAATTCCTGGTTGAGTAGAGGTAACAGATATGGAAAGATACTTTCTTGCATCTATGTTTTCTACAGGAGGAAACTTACTTGCTTATATTTTTCTTGCACCTACTAACAGTTATGGAAAGAATTTTTTGTATCCATTACAGAAGTTTGCAACCAGTGCTGTTACATACATGGTAGCAGTCGGTCCTGCATGAGAACTTGGGTGGAATGAGTGGTGAAACAAGGGTGAAGTAGAAAGCTCAAGGCTTTGCTGAAGCCCCTGTAGCACATCTGTGTGTGTGGAGATGTGAGGTGGCCAGGTCAAGGCCTTCCTGCTGAGCTCTGCTCCCAGCCCTGTCCCTCATCACAGCTTCTACACTGCGCTGCCAAGAGACTCAAACTCGCAATCTTCTGCCTCAACCTTCCAAAAGTGGTGGAATTAAGGGCGTGGATCCAGCCACCTTTGCCTTTATTTATTTATTTATTTATTTATTTATCTTTTTTATTGCATTTAATAAGAAATAGCAATGCGACAGTTTCAAAACATGTCAGTAGTACATTTCCAATATTTGATACAATGCCTAGTAGTTACACAGAGCACAGGGTGTAGACATGATAATTTTTATAATCATTATTAATACAAAAAATTTCTTCTCATTGAACTAAGAGAAAGTAGTTCTGTACATAATCCAATGTTCCATAATTGCAGGGGGTTATTGGCAAAACTGGCAATTCCAGAAGCTGTTGGTTTAAGCCTTTTACACCTCAGCATACTAATCTAGCTTTACATTTTATGTCTTGCGGTTAAACTTTTCTGCTGGGTGATTAAGGGCACGTTAAAGCAAGACCTGCATAACAAAACATGTAACTTTTGTATCTCCTGAGGTCAGTCAAATCCCCTCAGGGTTTACTTTGAAACAGTGTACAGTACTCTGTAGAACTGTTGTCAGTGTCAGCTGTCTAGATGAGTCACGGCCATTGCTTGACCAGTTTGCTCTCTATGAAAGCCTAAGAGAATGTTTTCTCTCTAGATGATTCTCCTTAGGCACACTATACATCATCTATCCCTTTCCTCTGTAGCCCTAAAATCTCCCTGAACAGGAAATTTGGGAAACCACTGAGTTATAGGATGTTACAGCCCAGATTCTCTTATATCCTGAGTCCTCACTAACCTTGAAGGGCTAGGACCAAAGTATTGGCTATCCTTGTAGCCCTTCTTTTTGTCTAATTTTTGGTCTGAAAACTTACATTCTTAACTCACCAGAAAAGCTTAGTGATACTATTGCTATATAATATAGGTGCTTGAGCTTAATTTCACTGTCTTTTTGAGTCTCAAACATCTTAGACTTGGAGCTGGTATTATTTATCAATCATTGATATTATAATAAATGTCTATAGAATGTGATAAAAGCAGTTACACATTTTTTTACACAGGAATTTAGAAATCTAAGCATATGCAAAATTGTAGTCTGTTAATTCTTCAGTATTTTTCCTAGTCTCTTACTCTCACTTAAAGACATTTTTGTCTAACATAATTCTAAATGGGGAAAACCTGAAGTCTTTTACTCTCAGATCTGATACAAGCCAAGGATGTCCTCTATCACCACTCCTTTTCAGTATAGTTCTGGAATCATTAGCTATAGCCATTAGACAAGAAAGAGAAATAAAAGGAATAAAAATAGGTAAAGAAGAAGTTAAATTATCATTATTTGTAGATGTCATAATCTGCTTAGAAGACCCAAAGAACTCCACCAAGAAGCTACTAGAATTAATAAACAAATTCAGTAGCGTAGTAGGATACAAAGTCAACCCACAAATGTCAATAGCATTCCTCTACATAAATAACAAACTCACTGAGAAACTAGAGAAACCGTACCTTTTATGATAACACCGAAGAAAATGAAATACTTAGAAATTAACCTAACTAAATAAGTAAAAGAGCCCGTCAATGAAAAATACAGTACTCTGAAAAAAGAGATCCTAGAAGATTTCAGAAAATGCAAAGATATTCTCTGCTCCCGGACAGGAAGAATCAACATTGTGAAGATGGCCATACTCCCTAAATTGTTGTACAGATTTAATACAATTCCTATCCAAATACCACCAACATACCTCACAGACCTGGAGAAATCATTCCTAAAATTTATTTGGAACCAGAAAAGACCAGAATTGCAAAGACAATCCTGGGCAACAAAGACAAGGTAGGAGGCATTACAATTCCTGACCTAAAGTTATACTACAGAGCTGACGTGATAAAATCATCATGGTATTGGCAACAACAACAGCAACCACAACAAAATAGACCTGAAGATCATCGCGCTAGATTGGAAGACAGAGAAGCAAATATAAACACTCAGACACCTTACTTGTGACAAAGGGGCCGAACATGTTTACTGGAAGAAAGATTGCCTCTTTAGCAAGTGGTGCTGGAAAAACTAGTTCTCCACATGCTGAAAACTAAAACTTGACCCAGGTCTATGAGGTGGTTATGTGGATAATATGAGGCAAAATTGCCCAACTTGGGACTATCTGGGCATTTATGGATCATTCTCATTCTGCACAAAGCAATGCAAATGTATTCTGGAAAGAAAAAAAAAAAACAAAACCCAAAGGAGCCGGGCATGGTGGTGCATGCCTGTAATCCCAGCACTTGGGAGGCTGAGGCAGGAGGATCGGTGTGAGTTCGAGACCAGCCTAGGCTACAAAAGTGAGCGCAAGGCCAATCTGAACTGCATAGTGAGACTCTGTCTCAAAAAGACACACAAAAAAAATGTATTCTGGTTCTTTTACTCTTATTTTATATAATGGCACATAGGAGCATCTCCTATTATAGATGCTCAGGGCAGATAACTTTGTGAGACGTGGCCATAGGTGCATGTGAAGCTCTTGTGCTATCAGATAGTTCCTCTGCACACTTCCGAAATATGGATACAATGTAAGAGGGGAACAAATAAAAGAAAAAAAACCCTGCGAGGTTGGAAGCCTGGAAGACATGTATGAAGGAAGCCATCCCCATCAACATGCAGCAGTCTTCGAAACTTGCTAGTACATTTCTCCTCTATGGAAAGGAAAATATTTGGTGATTTCTAGCATTTCTGCCAATTCCAGTCTCCTGAGATTCATTAAAAATTTTACAAAAAAAGAAAAAAAAGATGAGGAAGTCAGGTGCAGTCATGTGCATCTGTAGTCCCAACATTTTGCTGAGGCAGAGGGGTGACAAACTTGAGACTCACCTAGGCAATGTAGTAGATAGTGTGAAAAAGAAAGAAAGAAAGAAAAAAAGAAAGAAAGAAAGAAAGAAAAACTGGGGTTAACAGCCCAGGTCTGTGCTCAGGCCCAGTACTGCTCTGGGTCCGTGGGGCTTTCTTAGCAGTGTTATTGGCTTACAGTCACAAGGCTGAAATTGTAGGCCAGGGATAGCCTACTTTTATGTGTTTTCAATATTTACGACTCTTAAGAGTTCACCAGTGACAATCCTATATGTAGTAGTCTTCAACATGCCATTCAGCTCTTTGATAGTTGAAATGTACCAATTTGATACTCATTATAGCATTGGAAATACAGAGAAGGAATTAGTATTTATTGAAAATCTATTAGATCTGATCAAATATTGGACCCTGTGCTTTAGTTAACAAATTTGATTCTTCGTATTTTTGTGAGTTCAATTATCCTTGTTTTTCCAATATAGAGTGGAGGGTTGGAGAAGATAAGAAAGTTACTGGAGGTCGGGAGAACTAGGAAGTGGCGGAGCGGAGCTTGCCCTGTCTCAGTATCCATTCTGCTTCCGGCTGGAAGACCGCGGTCTTTCCACGTATTATGCTGAATCATGCTTCACTGAGCAAGCGTGCTATTACATTACTTATCTTTATAGTCTCCTCGTTAGATTAAAAAATAAAAACAGTGACAGTCATTAAAACCAGAAGTCATCTTAGCTTTCAGATTCATCTCACAGGCCTAACGTGGTATAAGTTGTGCGCCAGGGTACCACTGAGCCCAGCGCCAGCCCAGGCCAGGGCCGCAGTCACTGCTTCCCATAACCAGTGCTCATAGGCACTGGCTCAGCGGGGATGGGGATGTTTTCCAGGTCACATTAGATGCGACTTTTCTAAGGCTGCGATTTACCCATAGGCCATCTACTTTTGACGCTGTCTTCCTAAAAGCAGATTTTAGAAAGCAGAAATTAGTAAAAGTTTACTAATTTTTGACATGTTAATGTTGCTTTGTATTCCCACATTACACTACCAGAAAGTTTTAAAACATTGTATGAAGTGAAAATTAAATGCTCTTGAAATAACCCCCCTCCTATTAAATTATAAAGCAGAGCAATAGAACTGTGTGTGTCAGATTAGAATGGAATGGATCTCGGCACCCTCTGTGCCTGAAAGTACACTCGACAAACTTTTAAGACAAAGAATTATTTCCCTTTGTAAAATCACCAGTTAACTGTTACTGTGCAAAGGGATTCAAACCTAGAATTTTATTTCTTATATTTGAATGCTTTTGAAAAATTCAGATTAAAATCTAGAGTTAGATTCCAGATAATTCCC
This sequence comes from Myocastor coypus, assembly GCA_004027025.1. Classification (NCBI taxonomy): domain Eukaryota; kingdom Metazoa; phylum Chordata; class Mammalia; order Rodentia; family Myocastoridae; genus Myocastor; species Myocastor coypus. The sequence continues at coordinate 3,143 of PVJA010013196.1, read as the reverse complement.
AATTCTTAAAAACTCTTTAAGATTCTCTTTTCATCAACACTCCCAACTGTCTAATCACCTCCAAAACAGAATATCGGTTCCCACAGTGGGTGGGGAGAACGGTCCCCAGGTGCTGCGGACCTCCTGGACTTGGAGCTGACTCATGCCCAGTCACGTTGATGGGCAGCTGCTGGAAAGCGCTACGCCAGAATGCAGGGGACTGACAGAAAGGCTCAAAAGATGAGCGCTTCCTTTCTCCAGCACAGAGAGAGAGAGAGAGAGAGAGAGAGAGAGAGAGAGGGACAGGCAGCCCTACACAGAGAGAATGAGAGAGGGACAGGTAGCCCTGCAAAGACTGGTACTGGCTGATCTCCGAGCTAAGAGTTCATGGCAGGTCCCCCGAGGAAAAGCAGCACACCAGGTGCACTACAGTGTCACCTTAGGCACAGAGACCATCTGTGTAAACTGTGTCAGAAGAGACAGGGAAGAGAGCTAAGGAACACGTAGCTTAGGGGGAAAACGTCTCCCTTGGGGAACTTCCTCCTTAGAACGTGTCCCTCAGCAGGATGTAGGCAGCGCTACATGGTGTGCTGCAGTTACTTCCACTGATCGCCACTGTTGCTACAACTCTCTAGCTGTTTTGCTGCCAAACGCTGTGAAGGTATCCTTAGGCTCAGAGACTATGTCCAGCGTAGAATCTGGGGTTCTTTTCGCATCAGTCACCTTCGTAGATCATTGCATGGCAACTTTCTTGGCATCTTTCAGAAGTATGTAATACGGTGGAAAAATTGGCAGTGGATTTGAATCTTGCTGCACAGAAAAAATTGGGACTCGAGGTATGAAATGTCTCAAGCGTTAGCCATCACCCCGGCAGGTACGTTACTTGTGTTGTCTCGATTTCCTTCTTGCTGGTTGTTGGGGACTCTTCCACTTGCGGATCTGCACTCCTCCACCAGGTCCTGGCTCTTCTGAGAGAGAACTGGATGCCCACCTTGCACTATACTGGGTTCCTTTCTTTCTACCGTCTTAGAACAGTCACACTTGTGCTAGAAAACGGTGCAGTGACTCACTGTCGCTCTGTACCTCCTACTTCTGCATTTTCAGTTCCCACTCACTCTGTAGCCACTGGCAACAGGCACTGCAGACTTCTTTATTTCTCACTCCCAAGTTCCCTTTGTCCCTTCTTTATCAGTGGTTACACATGGTGAGCAGCTCTCATTCCGACCTGATGCTTTCCTGATTTTCTTTCCCCAGCCCACCTGGCCTGTCCTCCTCCACAACATCCTTCTCCTCCTAGCCTGTGATACTGCTGAGTATTGCTCAGGATTCCCCCCGGTGTTTACCTGACGCTCTTATCCACTTCTATACTTCGACTGTGTGTGTACATTAGCACCTCTGCCTCTCTCTTCCAGACTAAAGACCTGTGTCCCTGACAGACACAGCAACCCTCCGATCATGGATGCTGACTGCTGTCTTTATTTGTCAACGATAGTCATCAAATTGTGAACTCAGAACAGAAGCACTGGACTTGAACTCTTTCTTCCATCCCTCATGGCTGGCTGATGGTTCCGTTGACCCTCTGAAGTCTGACTGCTTCCCATGTCTTCAGCACAGGCTTGCACAACTCTGTCCAGGCGCTGCTCGGCTCCCTGGCGCTGTTGCAGGTGTTCTCATCTTTAGCATCCTCACCCTGAGGAGGCTCTCGGTGCACATGGAAAGTACAGTTTAGACTTAAGCTTTTCTCATTCTCCCCTCGGTGTCCTCCTGCTGCTCTAAGAAGTCCAAAGTCTTTCTGTCCCCACTTCCCACCGCATCTTGTTCCTGCATGTGTCGCCTTCATCCTTATCCAGCTACTGCTTTGCCTATGTCTGGATTCATTCTCACAAACACGTTGTCTCCAGAAAAAGCATTATCTTTTGCATGACCTCATCCTGAGGCTCCTGGGGAGAATTTATCATTCCAACTTTACTTTCTGTAGTCCAGCACTTGCTACCAGCTATGGACGGTCTTGTGATTCTCTCTGTGTCCCTCTCCTTCCTCACTTCTGAGCTCCTGGAGGGCACAATATTTGTCTCATTCATCTGTGAGTCATCAAGGCCTAGAACATAATGAGAACTCAGTTTTCTTGACTTGAATGAAAAATTATTGAATGAATGGATCTATGCAAATGTTAATAGCTGAGAGGTATCAGGTAGCCAAGAGGAACAAAAATAAAAATGGCAGTACAGCTGGCATTTAATCTCTATGGCTTTCATGAGTCATTAACTTCCTGCCTCTGTTTTCTCAAATGTGTCTAGTGTCTAGAAACTATTTTATGAATGAGAGAAGAGGGAATTGCAGAAGGCTTTAAGAATGTAAGAATTGATCACTTTTCTGATATTTTTCATGCAATAAATACTATTAGCTGCTCCCATAATTATTGGTATCTGATAAGTAGTTTCCCTTATTTACAGTAGCATTGCTGACTCCGGGTTTTCCTTGGCTAGCTGGGGCATCTTAGCTCCCCACAAGGACACTGGGGCTCCACAGCGACATGCTGGCTCCTCTCCTTATCAGGTTGCATCCAGTGACTTGGACTTAGTCCTACATCAGTGATTTGTCCTGGCAGAACAGGCCCTGGGACCATCTTAGATCTCTTGTATTCTGCGAGCCTTGCTTAATCGTGTGAATTATTTCCTATTTATTTGTGAGTGTCCCCCTTGAGTGTCTCTCAGTGCAAATGGCACTCTCCTGAATGTCAGTATTTCAGTACTTTTTAATATTTATTGAAGAAAACTCTGCTCTTACATGAAATTGCTAACCCTAAAAAGTGTAAAATAATTATATTGTGGTTGCTAGTTTTATCTTCTCGGGAGGATTCCATGCCCCTTGAAGATTCAATTTAGATGTCTCTTCCTTTCCTGCCTGGTGTGGCACCAGTGGCCTGGTGAGTGGTCAGTGGTGCATGACACATGATTCCCCATCACAACAGGGCCCGGGGCTGCTCTTCACCAAAGTTCCAGGGCCCGCCCCAGACCACTCCGAGGCCTTGATGTGAGTGCCATCGGTCTCACCTACTAATACTACCTGTTATGGTTTATGTCTAGTTGTCCCCCCAAAGCCTCATGTAGTCATTGGGCGGAGACTTCTAGAGTTTGAGACTTGATCCATGATCCCTGGGATTA
>PVJA010013195.1:0-50092 GCA_004027025.1 Myocastor coypus | reverse complement strand
CACACACGCACACACACACACACACACACACACACACACACACACACACCTTGCTCCCTTCTCACTTTGTACACACACCAATAGACCACACAAACACGTGCAACAGTGTCTGCCAACCGGAGTGCGAGTCCTTACCAAGAACCAAATCTGTCTGTGCCTTAACCCTGGACCTCTCAACTTTCTGGCCTCTAAAACTGTAAGTAAAAGCATGTGATGTTTTACCAACTCCTGGTGGAATTTTGTCATAGCTGTTGAAACTGAATGATCCACCTGCTAACTTGCTTTGCATGCTTGGGTGGCTTCCTTCATGGATCTCAGTTTATTGATTTATAAATTAAGAGATTTTGCTGGATTAAACGGTAGGATTCTTTTCAATGCAAATGATTGCTAATCAATAACCCTCAGCTCTCTCCACCTAGGGCACACTGCAGGGTGGGTTATGGAGAATGTGCTATAGGAAGGAGACAGGAGCAGGGATGGGAGGACCACGAATCAAGAAACTGGGCTGGAGAGGAATCACAGAGCACAAGGAAAGCAACCATCTGCCCTCTATAGAATGGGAGTCTCAGGTTACTGCTGTTCTCCCAGTAACAACTTGGAAGAGAACTGCATCACATTTTAAGGAAGCTTTTCAAAAGCCAGAGTGTGCAACACATTTGAGCAACATAGAGGAAGAAACTAAGATAGATTGCCTAAGAGGTTTTTTTTTTTTTTTTTTTTTAAATTAAAAGTAACAAATGATACTATGAAGAAAAAATAGGAAATATCAAGCTGAAATCTATGTAAGAATGAGTTTTGAAAGTTAACTTATAAATGTGTAATTTTCTCTAAACCCTTCACCAAAGCACACATTTAGACATTCAAAATATATTGTGGGGCCTCGCAGGATGGCTCAGTGGTCTAAAGCACCTGCTTAAGAAAGCTTAGGAGGCTGCAGGGACCGTGGTTTGACCCCCGGCACCACATGCTGCACTAGTCCTGCCCTCAGGGCGGGCTGAGCCGGCCAAAAATTAAATAAATAAACAAACAAACAAAAGTTCTGAAACAAGAAAAACAAAAATAAAATTAAAATTAAAATATAAATTACTGTGTACTTGTAATATAGAAGGGACAACACTAAACAGAGTATTTATGATTTTCTATATATGCTATAGATTTCATCCAACATGAATCTTATTTTATATTATTCATCTACAAAATAAATTCTTTTAATATCTATTCACTTTGAGGATGTCTTTAGTATGGAATCTAGTGAATTCAGGATAGTGTAATATCTGATGGATTTCTAATATAAAAAGTTCAACTGTAAAGCAGTCGCACTCTTCAAAACACTATTACTTCTTGATGGATAAAAACTGCATCAAACTCTTGATTAGGAGATTCATTCCTAGTGTTTATCATAATCTTCAGGAATCTATTAGCAGAGAAAACCCCAAGAAAGACACTTCCATTCTTTTCAGAAAATATCTTAAACCACCTATTCTGTTGAACATTTGTGAAAGACACAAAAATTAGAGAGAAAATAAGAATCCCTCAGATTAATAGACAAAGACAAACTTATAAGTAATTCACTTCTTGGAAGAATATGCTAAATTCTTCTAAAGATGCATGTATAAAGTGGTGTAGAAGAAAATCAGGAAAAATTTCATCCTCTTCGGGATTAACCAAATTTAATGAAGCCAGTAACATCGGCAATCAATTTTACAAGAACATTTCGGTTCTCAACCTGTGAGTCACGACTCCGGCGGGGGTCGAATGAACAAAACACAGGGGTCGCCTAACGCCATTCCGAATCATACCTGTAGCAAAATTACAGTTTTGAAATAGCCACCAAAATAATTTTTTTGGTTTGGGGTAACCGCAACATGAGGAACTGTATTGCGGGGTCACAGCATTAGAAAGGTTGAGAATCACTGATTAGACTATCAAGGAGCAGAAAAGAGTAACTATTGATGTTGAGAAATAAAAAAAAGGTTAATAACAAAGAGAATGCTATGGACATTTATTGAACACTTACCCTACTAAGAAGTTGTATAGGTTTTTATTTAAATCTAATGACATTGTCTTTAAAAAGGTATGTCATCAATTGTATTGACCCAGACCTACCCAGAGAAAACAACCTATTTCCAATATTTATTTCCAATATTCATTTGCTGTGTTGCCCAAGACAGTTTCAAAGTTCTGGCTTAAGTGATATTCCTAGGGCAGCCTCCTGAGTTCTAGGACTGTGGCTGTACTAAACATAAAGAGGAAACAGAAAAGGCACAGTCTTGGACAAATCAGGAAGTTTTAAGTAACAAAGGAAAAAATGGGACCACAATATGTAGAACCTCCAATTGCACCTTCTAGTGCAATAACAATCCCAAAGGACATGTCTTCTCTAGAGAGAGCACCTGAGTAAAAGAGCGCCAGCGTAGCCTCTTGGCTTTTCGTTCCTTCCTACCATATCTCCTGCTGAGACCTCCTTAGAGCTAAACTCACTCAGAAGTCAGCTGACCAGATGACCAGAAAATCTGTCACCTGCAGGCACAGAGAAGGGACCCTTACCATAGGCATCAGACATGGAACAGGTCAGAAATATATCTGAGAACAAAGGACATGGGCTACAGCTGGCACCAACTCTTTCCTGATAAGAAATACACATGCAGAAAACTGAAGGTAGCCTGCTCTATAACACGGAGTAGATAATCCAGCTATTATTTGAATCCAAGATGTCTTCACCTCTAAGATTTTCTCAATATTGCAGTTGCTGGTTTCATAAATGGCCAGAGTGCCCATCAGTAACAGACAGAGATTCTTTGGGGAAGAAATCAAAGGCCATTTCTAGGAGTTGAAATTATTTCTGTTTGGAAACTTCACGGATAAATGGAAGCGATGAAATGAACAAGAAATTACTCCTGAAACCTAGTGGAGGTTAGTGAAGGAGGAAAGGAATTCATTGTTCTCCATGGGTCCTGCTTTTCTTTCATGAATTTTCCTGTTTTCTCTTATTGTAGAGAAAAAGGGAAATCGAGTTTAGAAGTTTCAAAAAAGATGTGCAGGAGGTAGATGGAAATCTGTGGACCACAATAGCCTCACTGTCTCCCTCTCCTGATACCATTAAAATCAGCCACTCTGTACTGTTACACTTAATAGCTGAATTGTCAAGGCCTCCTCTTAGAGATTTAATGACACCAGTGTTTTATACACTGCACAATTCTTTGTTCCCTGCAACCTAGAAAGCCTACGCTGGGTCTGTAGATGGTTAAAAGGTGTCCTAGCAGGGGCAAAAGAAGTACAGAGAGACTAATCTGCAAGTGAAGCCTTCAGGCACCAAGAGGTTAAGTGACTTGCCCCACTACCCCACGGAGACCCTACAAGGAGAGGTCCCCAACTTTCCCAGGCGCTGGGCTCTATTCAGCCACTTCAGAAGACCTTCCTAGCAGGGAAATCAGCACTCCTGTGGAGAGGCTCTGGCAGCCCCTCATTACAGCCTGGAGATCAATGCTTATTAGCACTTCCCCTGAGCACCTGGCCTGCACTGAGCAGGCAAGCTGGAAGAAGGCCCTTCCGTATTAACCCTTTGGTCTTTGGCTTTTAAGATTTTATTTACCACTCTCCCTTCTATAGATAGTGGGATTTCAGAGTTAAGAAAACCTGAAACATTAAACTTTTTAGACAGAAAAAGCATGGACCTGCAAGATGATTACTAGAAATCACATGAGGAGCATTTTATTTTGTTTAATTTAGGTTTTCTCCCTATCTGAAACACATCCAAGCCAACAAAATGTTAACACATGACGCTGGATGGGAGCAGGGGGACATCCTGAATTGTGCTATTGGCTAATTCCCAGGCACACTCTCCAAAAGACCATTTCAATCCAGAAGAGGTCAGCCTGCTTGCGATATCCCTAAACTGGTTCCAACAAGCCAGCAAAACTATCTCAGCACGCTGACTTCCATACTCCAAAGCCCTTAATCCCATTGCTGAAGGTCTAACCTCACAGCCTTTCCCTGAGTTTAGGCTATAAAAAAAGCCCAGTGCCTGGCTGGTACCCACTAAATATCTGTTCAAGAAATCAAATGGACTCAGAAGCACCAATTCAGTACAGCTCTTCCCCATTTTCACTGTTTGCACTGAAGGCGAGAATTCAGTTTCAACTTCCATGACCTTAGTGAGCACTACTCTCATGGAATTTTACCTTTCTTTTTTTTTTTTTTTTTTTTTTTTTTTTTTTTTTTTTTTTTTTTTTGGTAATTCTGTTATATAACAACTACCTCATATATATATGATCTCCCAAGCTACATGCTAAATTCTTTGAATGTAGGAGTCATGCCATATTCAGCTTTGCATCACTGAAGGATCTTTCCTTGTGTCTTAAAAAAAAAAAAACTCAATAAAAGTTGAATGAATTGTGATCAACCAAAGATTGCCTTGGGTTAGTTACACGTTCAGAGTAACTAAATGCCAGTTTGCCAAAATGGAGAGCTTTGAAATATTAATGACTTAAGCTCTGATATCTCTATAAGAAAAAAAAAATGAATGTAAGTGGCCTGTTTCAATGAAATTGTACCCCTTAGTGGAACAAAGTGTTTTTGTCATGGGAAAGAGCAGCCCCAGAAAGCTCCTGTACCAGACTGCTGTGGTACCAGTGTTGCCATCATTGCCAGCTCTCCAGGACACCACCTGTCAACTGGCCAGTGACATCATAACAAGATGGTTTTATGTGGTCTTTGCCTAGGGTGATCGCTTCTGCTCTTCTGGCTGGAGGATACAGACTAGTCAGGCATGTATTTATCAAAATTTGCTAATGAATATTAAGTGTAGCTTTCTGTCCATATGTAGTAATAAGCACATCCAGGTCTACCTTTAGTGATCAAAATTCAGAGATTTACATCCATTTAAAAAAGACAGTTTAAATATAATTTACTCACATTCTTCCCCACATATTTTATTACACATAAATTATATAGTTCAATGTGAATACTAGGTAAATAGTTACTATATTATATTTTTAGGGGGTAAAGATAAGGAAAAAGGTAAGTGCATGTTCAGTAGGATGCTATTTTTTTTCCACATATTTTCTATGCACAGTTGACTGAATCTGCAGATGCAGAGCCTGTGAACATGAAGGCACTGTGAGAACACTTTTGTTCTAGCCCCGCGAAAGTGAATGTTACAGAGCTTTTAGTAATAACAAACAGCTCATTGGAGCATGCATGCCATGGGATCTCCACCACTGCTAACCTTCCCAAAATCATTGTGTCAGTGGAAACTATACTAATTAAATTTTTTTTGTTTGTTTGTTTGTTTTGTTTTGTTTTTGGGGGGGGGGTGTTTGTTTGTTTTTTTTCCAGAACTAAGGATTGAACTCAGGTCCTTGCACTTGTTAGGCAAGAGCTTATTCTACTGAGCTATCTCCCCAGCTCCCCCTAATTAATATTTTGACATGATTTTTAAATATAAGTAAAGCCATGTTGGCATTCTCTAAAATGTTAAAATATTTGATTACAAGGGAAACATTGCTTGCAGGTAGGTAAACCATTACAGTACAATTGATGTTAAGGGGTCTCTGCTGGCAAAATTTCTCTCTGGACATTCAAGTATATTGCTTTAATGTTTGAAATTGAACCTACCAGAATCTGCTTTCTTTCTTGTTCCAGTTTAAGCCATACCATGTAATATCTCTTTTTTTTTTTTCACAGAAAGTTGTTTTTCTTAGAAGTCATGGTATGCAGCATTTTAATTTTATTTTTCATATTACCTCACTGTATCATAAAATATAAGGGTGCCTTTGAATTTCTGTAACTCGTTTTTGTTTCAGATGCTGTGGAAAATAGACTTTAGGGTTTTGCAAATCTCCTGCCATTCCCTCTGTCCACATACTTTGTCATGGAAGATGGTACTGCTGCTGCATCTTTGACAGTAGGGGCCCATTCCTACCCAACACTCTTCCTTCTGGAGAGTCACATCAACAGAGTGCAGTGCTGTGAGAGACTAACAGAAGGTGTTTGAAATGTTGAAACCTTTGGAGAAATTGACAGTGATGTTGGCATGAAGGCTGCCAGATGAGAAAAAGCAGAGAACATATGCAGGCGCTCAGTGTAAAAGACATTTTTTAAAAATGAAAGAAAGAAAAAAAATTGTCCGCATGTACAACCTAAGCCTACATCTTTGGTGAGAGAATTCACAAAGAACAACCAGAGGAAACAACAAGACAATGCTTCTTTCATCTAAAGGGCATCCACATCTGTTGAAAAAGCTTCAGTAAGTTTGATTTCTGGGTGGTGCCTCACATGGGTTCCATGTGTTCAGGGAAGTGAGATTGCTATTTCCCTGGACAATGCTATGAATTTTGCATTGTCTGGTTTTGGTACATAATCAGGTTAATGAGAGCTGATACTGATGGAAGACTACGGCTGAGAATATTGACTGAGTCCACGGCAGCTGCAAAGCACCAGTTCAGTAGTGACAGTGGCAGGTGCCTGCGCGAAGGGGAACAGTCCCAATGACCATCATCCACAGGTGCTGCTGCGGCAGGACAGAGTTTGGGACTAGTATGACATTCTTTCTTTCTTTCTTTCTTTCTTTCTTTCTTTCTTTCTTTCTTCTTTCTTTCTTTTTTTTTTTTTTTTGTTGTTGTATTTAGTACAGGGTCTACAGGATCTATAGGGTTTTACTATATAGATTGGACTCATAGTGATCTGCCTGTGTTCAGCCTCCCAGGAGCTGGGATTATAGGCACATGCCACCATGCCTAGTCTCAATCCCTGTCTCAGTGCTCCCTGGGAGTGGAGCCTGCATAGCAGGCTGGAGATTGAACCCCCAGCCCCTGAATCTGCCGAAGCAGTCACTTTAACACACTGAGCTAACTGGCCAGCCCTTGGACTTTTGTTTGCTTGTTTGTTTGTTTTTTGGTTTTTGATTTTTTTAATAACTGAAAATGCCTAAATTAAATTTAAATGTAAAAAAAGAATTTTATTGTTCTATGTTTAAAATTTTAAATTTAACAAAATTTAATGTTTCATTGCATTTTACATTAGAAACTAAATTGAGAAATGTGTCCAAGGCTACACAACTAGACACTAGATTGAGGAACGTGTCCAGGGCTACACAACTGGTAAATAACAGCTTAGTCTAGAAGCCAGGCCACTCAAGGGTCCCATATCAGCAATGCATGAACATTCTCCCTCCCATACGTCTTTCTAATAAATGACTTCCTTGCATGCTGTCTTCGGCCACATCTGCAGTTTCTTCAACTTTGAAGCTTTCAATCCACTCCTCCACGTGCTTCTATTGGATTTACCAAACAGGAATCTTTCATCATAGGCCACGGTAGAGGCCCATGGCATAGCTGGCCAGTCACAATTACCTATCACTCTGCCTATGTTTACTGGGGTCAGAAGACTTTACCTTGGATGAGCATCTGACCGAATAAGACTCACCAGTTATTTTGAATGGGCTGATACTAATGATAAAAAAGAGAAAGTACCTGATTGCTTCCAGTTGAATATTTGTCACCTTTGACATACATGTTGAAATTGAACTGCTACTGCAATAATATTGAAGGTGGGAATTTTTAGAGTGATTAGGCCACAAGTTCCTCATGCTCATGGGTAGCGCTAGTACCACTATGAAAGAACAACTGCATCCTCTCTTTGGCCTTTCTCTCTCTCCTCTCTCTCTCTCTCTCTCTCTCTCTCTCTCTCTCTCTCTCTCTCTGTCTCTCCCTCTCTCTTTAATGGATGAGCTAAGCAGAGAGCCCCTCCAGATAAGGCACAATGATACTGAACATTCCACCTTCTAGCAGTGTGTCCCAATGCAATTTCTGTCATTATACATTACCCACCTCTAATGTTCAAAAACTGAATACTGAAGGCACTTACCTCCTGAAATCATAACCTATAAATGCCACACAGTATAGAACTCCTAGGCACCATACTTCTACTCTGAAGAGAGCTTGTTGGAATTGAAGACTAAACAAAATAAAGCAAAACCAAGAGATGATTGAAGGAATGTGAAGACACTAACTAAGCTCCTCTGGATCCAGCTAAACTTGAAGCTTTATGAAGTCCTAAAATGTGGGATTATTGAAGTTCAAAATGTCTTTACATTGCTTGAGCTGTTTTTCCATTTTCTAACACATTATTCTTATTTTTCTTTCATCTCTGTATTGATCTCTTATGTCCCACCTCATATTCCTATACGAAGTCTTCACTTACAAGTGCCACATAGATTAGAACTCAGAACATCTAGAGACATGGCTCCCCACAGCACAGATTGCTTTTTCTCTCCTGAGTTTCTTTAACTCTCTTGGTGGGAATTTAAGGAACCAGAATGAACATCTTTAGTAACAGAAGTAGCTCCCATGTCCATGGAACAAGTATCAAATGATGGACGCCTGGAGCTGGAGGGCAACCAATTCAGAAGCATATTCCTTACTATTTCTGAGAAGTCTGACAGAAGCGTAGCCTCAGATGCATAGGGACAGTCAGATATTTAGGACACCTCATACAGCATTCTTCTTCCTAGATTCCCCTCTCGAAGTGTCACCTCTTTGTGGTATGGAATAAGCTTCCATCATTCTCTATCTGGAGTTCTCTTCTCCCTTCACGTTTAGAGTACTACTTTTTTCGGGTTATTCTTATACTTCTCTGCTACCAGTGTTGCCTGAGACTCTGTGCTCAACCATCTGCACATCAGAGTTTATCCAATTATTGACTTCACCAAACACTTAAAACTATTCCTAAAATTCCATCCTTGATCCAGACCCAAATTAGTGACTACACAAAAGTGTTTCTTAATATCCAGATGAAAAAAAACAGTCAAATTATGCCTTGTTTTGTTTAATGATGATCTGCTGCCTGGCATGGTACTGGCACCACTGACTTGCCAACAAATTACATTCACTTTGATTCTTGAACCTTACCCCATACTTCACACTGCACAACTATACGCATTTCAAAAGAGATGTTAACACGTACTTACTGTTCTTCTACAAATATCATTTTCAATTATTTTTAGGAAGTTGAGAATTTTTATACTGCTGTCTAGGAGGTGCAAAAGGGAAAACACTTTCCACAATCTTTGCCACTGACACCCATATTTCTTGGCCGAACAAAGTCAGGAATTGTGATGAACAGAACTGGGATCACAGAACCTGTGATGTTGCATTTGTAAGCACCATATTCTTCCTTTAACCCCCACAGCCTCCCTGAGTCACTGAACAAGAATAGGTTTTAATTTTTAATCTACTTGAAAAGTCCCCATATTTAGAGATCCAGAATTCCTACACATTATACACAATAATAACAGAATTTAAGTCTAAGCATCCAACACAACACCTGGGAGAGACTTATAAGTGAGTAGGAGATCTTAATTGAGCTCATAACTTGGTTTTCCTCAATGACCTAAAAAGAGGCTTCCTGGACTGCATTCGAACAATGCACCTCAAGATCTTCACCGTAAGGTAAAATGAACTGAAGGCCAAATGAGCAGCCTGCAGGCAGACACCGGCAAGGTAGGCATTTGTTTCTGACCCTTGCCACCAACTTCTTTTTTGCAGTTCCCAAGGTGCTAGTTCCTGAAGTCAAACACGTTATAACCAACCGATGTCTACATAATGTACACTCAAATTATGTTCTCTAATTAATCTAAATTTGCATTGCAAATTGTAGTAACAATGCCTGTCATTGCCTTTCTCTCTAGCTAGGTACATTAGATATATGCTTTAGATTAGGGTTCAATGAGGATCGATAATTTCCGGTCATATTATTTGGGCTGCTTCTCTGTCTGTTTAGAAGTTAACAGATCATGGGCCCTAACTTAAATTCTTTGTAGGTAAAGGACTGCCTCGTCAATGCTGATCAAGTAAACAAAGCAGAAGAAAATGGTGATCCCTAGAAGTGGACTACTAGGATATCTCAAGTGCCCTTCCTAGCACTTGGGCTTGAATATGGAGAATGGATTTTGTCCTACCTCATAACAAAGCATCCATGAGATTCAAGTAGATCTGAGATCATTAGGTGGACAAGAATCAGGCAATCTTAAGTAATTATATTTTATGTTTCTTTTATATACTACATAGCAAAAGACTGTCATGTAATGTATGCAGTCACCCAAAGAGAGACCCACACTATAAGCATCTAGTTTGGATCAGACCTTTTCCTCTGGAATCAGAAAATGTGAGAGGAATAAAGGGCCCTGCTGCATAATTAATTCTATAATTTCCATCCCCTTATGATCATCAGGTGTACCCCCAGCAACTATCCAGCCAAAGACAGTCACGCAGATGTAATTGACATTCTCCCTGACCCCTGCCTGTGTATTCTTTTAATGCAGAATGAATGTTGCTTTTCTTTTCAACTTTGACCACTTTCCTAGGACTCAGTAAATGCTCAGTCCTTTTGATGCACCTAACGGAAGTGGAAAAGGACTTAGCCTGTGAAGTTGCTGGCTGACATCTGTCCCTCTGTCTGCTGCCTCTCAGAGTCACTATGCAGCTCAAGTCTTCTTCAGAAGGCAAAAGCCATCTATCCTATGGGATCCTTGATGCTGCCCTGGGCATAGCCATTATTCCTTTTTTTCTGCTTATAAGAAATGTTCTAGATTTCCAAGGGATCAAGTTCCAAACAAATTGTTCAAAATGATGATTCTCACAATAGTTTGAATTAATGTTTTTGAAATCCTAGTATCTTGTCTTGAGTAGAAATGATACAGAAATAGCAATTGCAGATCTAACAACAAATATAAATGAGTGCTTAAGGGATGGTTTCAGAGAATGAGGCAAGAATAGAGCTAAGAAGGTGCTTGAAAGCTCAACATGATAATTTCTACTTGTATGCTACAGTTCTAAATCTCTTATTCTTGTCACTATTCAAAAGCTAATGAAGGAACAATCTCTGTCTATGGATTTAATGATTCATCCTTGAATAATGGATACAATGAATACAATGAGCAACTCATATTTCCTTCCTTTAGGTACAAAATAGTCAGCTTAACAATCTTGAAAAAAAATCAGGCTAATGAAAAATGTGGCACATGGAAGACCTAAACAGAAACACTAAGGTGATAAAACTGGTGTGGGTAACAGCTAAGTAAAGCAGGAGAAAATTATGCCTCAATGCACTTTGAGTTCCTGTGTCACAATCCCTCTAACTCCAATTGCTATAGCATAAGCTCCTCTGCTTTTCAACTGAAAATGGAAGCGAAATGGCCAGTGATATACAAAAGCATCTGAAGCCAAGGAATAGCTTCCTTCTGCATCCACCTTATACAGACAATATATATGCACTTCTGTGTACAGTTGTCACATTTTAGAAACAAAGTATAAATTTTCAGAGGGATCCTATGCTCTTCTTAGAAGCTAGTCTCTGATTCTTTCCGAAGCCACAGTCATTAGATTTACACAGCTGTAGGTTAGGAAACTTTAGGATCACTCCATGAAAATATTATCTCAAAGGGTTTTACAGACAGGCACTTTTCTCATCCACCTATGGAGAGTTATTGGGCTTTAAGAAAAAGACTTTAAGTCTAGATACTTAAAAGACCAGACTTCAGTTTATCACAAGTCACTGCCTTACCCAGTGTTCCAGCGTTTCCAAGTATATTTCACCAAAACTGACTATTTCTCACATTTAAATTATACTTTTTCTTAAATAGGAGGGATTATGGGGGTCTGTTGTGAACATTTTATATTAGGTTATATTTGTCACAATGAGCAGAAATTGATACTGACATACTGGTATTAACTAGGGTCAATATTTAATTTAGACACCCTTAGTGTTTCCTTATGCATCTTTTCTGTGCCAGAATCTCACCCAGGCTTTGATATGACACACAGCAGTTGCATCTCTTGAGGCTTCCTGTGACTGTCACTTTCTCAGACTCTGTGCTTTAAGTATTCCAGACAATTCTAGAACATACTTGTCAGTATTTGTAAAATATCTTTTTCACGATTAGGCTAAGGTTATGGGTTTTTAGGTGTAAGACGACAGAGGTAAAGTGCCTTTTGTCAGAATGTATTACTCCACACCCGGGATGCTAAATAACTACCACTTAAACATTTAGCTTAGGTAGTGTTCATCAGATGTATCTACTTACCTAGGCCCTTTTTGTCCACATACACTCTACTCCACAGAAGAAAATCAGTATGTGACTCACACCTGTCACTAGTTAGTTTTACTCTGTCTGCTTGAAGGCAGAGTGGTCCACATTTGGTATTCCACATAGGGGGTGAGGGGCTTGTCGCATTTTTCACATCTATTTCTTCAATCATTTCTGTATCAATATAGATTCATAGATAATATTTTATGTTTGGTATTATGCTTTACTTCTATTACATTTCTTCATTATTTTTTGTCATTGTTGCTAAAGTTTTTCCAGTATTGACCACTGGTGACTCTTGTAGCTGTCTCTTCTGTATCTTTGTTGCTTTAATTTATCTCACTCACTGTGGATCATGTTTGTTCATTTGTTTTGGGTTACTTGCTTGTTTTTCTGAGACAGAGTCTCACTACGCAGTTCAGGCTGGCCTTGAGCTCACTTTGTACCCCAGGCTGGTCTCCAACTCACAATGATACTCTGGTTTCAGAAGATAATGTAATAATCTCCAGTGCTGGGATTACAGGCACCCACCGCAACATCTAGTTTGGGGGGGTGGGCACAGTATGTTATATTGGAGATTGAACTAGGGTCCTTGTGCTTATGCCACTGAGCTATCTCCTCAGCCCCCTCATTTTGCTTTATTGGCGTAGTTTAGTTTGATTTCCAAGCACTTACTTTCAGGCTTTATAAGATGCTCCTATACCCCCCCCCCATATCAGGGTGTATCATGAGAGGAATGACAGGAGAAAGGAAGGATTCTGGACAGATGGCATCGTCTAATGCCCACACAAGATGATGATCAGCAATTTCTTCTGACTTCTACATTTTGACTGAGGAAGATTTGGCTGTCAGCCCTGACAAATGTGTTGCCATTCTTTCTTGTCCTGCAGTTATGGTTTATGTCTAGATATTCGCCTAAAGCCTCGTGCAATCATAAAGTAGACTTTTAGAGTTTGTGATTAACTCAAGATCCAATGCTGCAATTGTTGGGGGTGAACACTGGTGGAAATTATGCTGTGAATGTTGCATCCTTAATAGTCTGAATGCAGTATAAGGAAGGGAGAGAGGCTTCCTGTCTGCTGCCACTGCTCTACCCTTTTTGCTCTTGCCATTTTGCTGATGTGCCATTCTGCCTTGGAGCCAGATGATTATGGACTGAAACCTCCATAAACTGTGAGATGAATAAATCTTCTCTTCCTTAATTCTGGGTTTTAGAGTTTTTGTCCCAGCAATGAGAGAAAAGTAACTAACACACATGCGTAGAAACCTAATATCAGTCATGCACTTCTCAAAGATATCAAAGAGGGGAAAACAAAAATTCATCAGTATGTCAACAATTACTACTGCTCCACGGAAGCCTGATACAATTATTATGGCCAAAATAAATAAGTAAATAAATAAATAAACAAACAAACAAACCTTCTGTCTGTGAGATGCAATGAAACCTGTCTATTCAGGGCAACTTCAACCTGAACATCTCCTCACACCGTTAGGCCTTAATGTGTAAGACAGACTGAGCTCTATCAAGTTGTGCTCCCAAGAGTCCGTGGTCATTGCAAAAGTCACAGAAAACCTGTGACTTTCCTTGTAAACAATGAAACAAAACTATGCCTTCAAAAATCTCCTCTGCCAATAAAGAATGAATAGGGAAAAATTACTACAGACCAAGTGGAGATTCAGAAGATCACTCATTGCTACTTTGAGAATCTTTACTCTCACAGAAATGAAGCCACCGATGAAATGGACAGATTCCTAGAAAGGTACAAATTACCAAAACTAAATCAAGAAGATATAAGAATGTTCAACAACCCAATAACAGCCAATGAAATAAAAAACCTACTGACAAAGAAAAGTCAAGGTCCTGATAGATTCACCACTGAATTCTACAAGAAATATAAAGAAGCTGTAATCCCAATGCCCCTCAAACTCTTCAATTAAATTGAAAAGGAAATAATCATCCCAAAATCATTCCTGGAGTCAAGTATTATATTGATAACCAGACCAGAGAAGGATGCAAAAAAAGGGAACTAGCCGGACGTGGTGGCTCACGCCTGTAATCCCAGCACTCGGGAGGCTGAGGCAGGAGGATTGGTGCGAGTTCGAGACCAGCCTGGGCTACAAAAGTGAGCTCAGGACCAGCCTCAACTGCATAGCGAGACCCTGTCTCAAAAAAAAAAAGGGAACTACAAGCCAATGTCTCTCATGAACATGGATGTAAAAATCATCAATGAAATCCTTGCAAATATACCACAGCAAATCATTAAGAAGATAATATACCATGAAAAGGTTGGATTCATCTAAGGAATGCAAGGATGGCTCAACATATGCAAATCTACAAATGTAATACACTTTAACAATAGAACTAAGTCCAAAAACCACATGATCATATCAGTTGATGCAGAAAAGGCTTTTGACAAAGGGCAACACTCATTCATGCTCAAGGTTCTAAAGAAAATTGGAATAAATGGCCTCTAACTCAATCTGATAAAAGTCATCCATGACAATCCAATGGCTAACATAATTCTAAATGGGGAAAAACTGAAGTCTTTTACTATCAGATCTGGTACAAGACAAAGATGTCCTCTATCACCAGTCTTATTCAATATAGTTCTGGAATCATTAGCTATAGCCATTAGACAAGAGAGAGAAATAAAAGGAATAAGAATACATAATGAAGAAGTTAAACTATCATTATTTACAGAGGACATCGTAGTCTACTTGGAAGACCTAAAAAATTCCGTTAAGAAGCTACTAGAAATAATATAAAAATTCAACAGCATATCAGGACACAAAGTCAGCACACAAAAGTCAATAGGATTCCTCTATACAGATAACCATCACACTGAGAGGGAAATTAGAGAAACAATACCTTTTACAATAGCACAGAAGAAAATAAAATACTTGGGAATTAACCTAACTAAGGAATTAAAAGATCTTTTCAATGAAAACTACAGTACTTTGAAAAAAGTGATCGTAGAAGATTTCAGAAAATGGAAAGATATTCCCTGCTCCTGGATAGAAACAACCAACAATGTAAAGATGGCCATAATCCCTAAATTGTTATACAGATTTGATGCAATCCCTATCAAACCATCAACATATCTCACAGGCCTGGAGAAGTCATTCCTAAAATTTATTTGAAACCAGAAATGTCCTAGAATTGCAAAGACAATCCTGGGCAGCAAAGATAAGGCAGGAGGTATTACAATTCCTGACCTTAAATTATCTACAAAGCCATGGTGATAAAATCAGCATGATATTGGCAAAAAAAAAAAAAAAAAAAAAAAATAGACCTGAGGATCAGTGGAATAGATTAGAAGAGGCAGAAGCAAATACAAACACACTCAGTCACCTTATCTTTGACAAAGGAGCCAAACATGTTTACTGGAAGAAAGATAGTCTCTTTAACAAATGGTGCTGGAAAAACTCACTCTGTACATGTAGAAAACTAAAACTTGACCCAAGTCTATCACCATGTATTAAACTAACGTTCAAATGGATTAAAGCTCTAAACATTAAAAGAAAAACACTGAATCTTCTGGAAGAGAAAGTAGGAGGAAATCTTGAAGACATCAGCATAGGCAAACATTTCACGAACAAAAATAAAAATGCACATGTAACGTTTGAAAGAATCAAAAACTGGGACCTCCTCTTGCTGAGAAGTTTTTGCACATAGAAAGAAATTACCAACAGAGTGAAAGACAGCCCACAAATTTTGAAAAAAATAATGATTATGTATTCAAACAAAGGTCTTCAATCTAGAATTGATAAAAGACCTAAAAATATTAGGGTCCCAAAATTTAAAACCCCAATCCAGAAATGCATATCTTAGATGAACACATACTTCTCAGAGGAACAAATACAGCAAGCCTATAAATACATGAAGAAATGTTCCACATCACCAGCCATCTGTGAAATGAAAATTAAAACATCATTTCAATAACATCTCACCCCAGAAAAAAAGTAACTATCATAAAGAAATCAATGAACACCAAATGTTGGAGAGGCTCTGGGGGAAAAGGCACCCTTCTTTACTGCTGGTGGGAATGCAGACTGGTGCAACCATTATGGAAACTCCTTAAAAATTAGAACAAGAAATCCCATTCAATCCAGCTATCACCCTACTGTGAAATTTCCCAGAAGAACTGAAAATATCATGTCAGAATGATGGTTGTCCACCTATGTTTGTAGCAGCACAATTTGTGCTAGCCAAATCATGGAAACAACAAAAATGTCCATCATCTGAAGAACAGTTGAAAAAGATATGGTGTTTTTATCCAATGGAATATTACTCAGCTATCAAGAATGAAAAACTAGAAGACTTCATATATAAGTGGTTGTATCTTGAAGATATACTCATAAGTAAAATAAAACAGACCTAGATGTGTAAATATTGTGTAGTCTCCTTAGTGTAAGAACATAAAAGAAGAAATAACAATGGAAAGGCATATCAGAGCTGAATGGAAATCAAGAACTTAGGGATTAAGCAACGAAGAGACAGCAAGCAGAATAGTTAGGAAACATGGCACAGGCCATACCATGCACTTATATACACAGAATGAATTAGACAATGGTCCTAAGAATCTTCAACAGGTTTTTGACACTTAGGGTATCAATATGTAAAATTAAAACCATGTTTGAAATGCTTGTCATTTTGGCTTTTAAATGTGTGCTGCTCCTACTATAATTTCAATTATTGCTATATTCTCTCTCTCAAGTAAATGCTTGTTTTAAAAGAAAACAAAAAGGGAAAAAAAGAAAACAAAAAGGATAAAGAGAATATGAGACAAGGAATAATACCATAAGGTTGACCTGCTACAATTTAGCATATGTTTAGATTTTTAAATTCCTTTGTAAAAAAGTTTGTTTTTTAAATCACATTCTATAGGGAGTTATTAAAATATCAATGATTGATGGAAAACACCAGTTCCATGTTAAGTCTAAGGCATTTAATATTTAGAAAGGCAGCAATGCTGAGCTCAACTCCCTATGTTATAGAGAATAGTATTACTAAAATTCTCTCCTGGAGGGTCAAAAATCTTGCAGGCCCAAAATTAGAGAAAAAGAAGGGCTACAAGGATAGGCAATATTTTGACCCTAGCCCTTCAAGGTCAGTGAGGACTCAGGACATTAGAGAACCTGTGCTATAACATCCTATAACTCAGTGGTGTTCCAAATTTTCTGTTGAAGGAGATTATGGGATCACAGAGGAAAGGGATTGACAATGTATAGTGTGCATAAGGCATCACCTAGAGAGAAAACGTTCTCTCAGGCTTTCACAGAGAGCAAATTGGTCAAACAATGTCTGTGACTCATCCAGATGGCTGACACTGACAAAAATTCGAGAAAACGTTGTACATGGTTTCAAGGTAAATCCTGAGGGGACTTGACTGACCTTGTCAGATACAAAAGTTACATGTTTTGTTATATAGGTCTTACTTTAACTTGGCCTTAACCATGAAGTTTAACCATGAGGCATAAAAAGTAAAGCCCAATTAGTTTGCTGAGCTGTAAGACGCTCGTCAGCAGCTTCTGAAATTCCCAGTTCTGCCTATAACCCACTACTATTATGGAATATGGGACTATCTATACAACTATTTTTGTTAGTTCAATGAGAAGAAATATTTACACCAATAGTGTTTTGAAAATTATCATGTCTCCATCTTGTACTTGGAACAACTACTATGAAGACAACAGTGTGAATTGTATTAAATATTTTGTTTGTCCTATTAACGTGTTATGAAACTGTCACATTGCTATTCTTATTAAAAGAAAAAAGGTAAAAAAGAAACGAGAGACAATAACAAAAAGTTAAGTTTTCTCGCAAGCAAGTGGTCATGTACAACCATATGTCCAATCCGACAAAATTATATTTTTAATCTGAGCAAAATTTAGCAATAAAAATAGATATCAACCATTGTTAGTCAGCTATTCTTTGTGTGAAAATCTATCACATAGTATTGTTGTGTTCTACCATTTCTGTTTTTTTTTTCCTTTGTTTCTGATTTTTTTTTTTTTTTTTACTTTTCAAAATAAAATAAAACAAATTTCTAAAACTAGTCTCTTCTGCCAAATGTTATCATCACTCAGGAAAGTGGGATGCTTACTTCTCATTCCTTCCTCCAGCTAGCAACGTGCAGTCTGGGGGAACACCTCACTGAACCTGAATTTAGCCAGTTCCTGTACTGTTTCTGGAAAGAAATTTCATCTTTAAATTAGAAGTGACCAAAGAAATAAAAAAGAACAACAGAAGACCATCTTCTCTGCACCACGTCAGTCACCCTCCCTCTCATTTAACACTATACTTTCTACTCAGACTCAAAGGAAGATGACACCTGCATCAGCCTGAGATAGAGACAGATAACTGAAACCCAGAAATTCTGAAAAGTCTCCTCCAAAGGTATGAGCCAAAGACTGACCTCTGTGCTTTGCTATCAATGATGCCACCTCATTGTGACACTCATTGCTGTGAGATTTCATGGGAAGCACAAACAAGCATCCAGCCACACAGCAATTAGAGATCATAATGGGCTCTTAATCATCTTGTACTCTGAGGTTCCTGACACACAGACCCTTTTTGGAATGTTACTTCCAGGTGTCACCAGGTTTACATGTCTAGATTTGAAAGATGCATGCCTTTGTTTACAAGTTGCTTCCATAAGGCCCTTCACCTGGTAAAATTCTGGGCAAGACACACCCTCCTTGGACTCAATTGCCACAAGGGGTTAAATTCTCTATCTTAGGGGAGATTCTTAGAATAGATTTCTTCAAGTTCTGATCATCTTCTCTCTGGGACAGCCTGTTTCTCTGTCCTTTCCAGATCCCTTATGGTCCTTTAAGCAAACAGTATAAACTGTCAAACTTAAAATATACCTCTCCTGCCTATAGGGCCAGCTCTCTTTGCTGCCAATGAGACCAACATTGCCATCCCTATATGTTGTCTCAGTCTTCTGCCACCCACAGCCTACTGGTACACCTGCTTGGGCCTGAAGAATGATCCCTTCTGTCTTCAATTGTTCCACTTTGTAAAGACCCCAGTTCTGGACGCAAGAGGCAAATTACTTGGGCTCAACTTCCCAGCGGCTCAAAAGCTTGTTTCCCAGCACAAAGTTTCACTGCATTTCTGATTAATGACACTCATGCTACCTGCTGAAAAGACACAAAAGCTCCACAGCAATATCTGGCAGAAACTGGTTATAAGAAAGTAACTTTACAAATCTCTTGCAGCTGTTGGCTTCTGTAAAATCTAGACCCTTGAGTTCATGTAAACAATGGTGCTTACTGAAACTATGAGCCATTGGGAGAGCACATTGACCTACCTGTGAAAATATTTGGATCAAGTCAATACAGGCTTCCTCTTCCTTGTATCTCTGTGCTCTGACCAAGAAAGCTGATAAGCTCATCAGGCCCAAAACCTAACTGTCCAGGTGCCACAAGTTGTACTTGGCCTCCTCAAAAAAATAAATAAATAAATAAAAATTAATAAATAAATAATAAAAATAAAAAAATAAATCACCTGACAGATGCTGAATGCAACCTGTTTATGAATGGAAGTAGCTCTGTTCAGAATGAAGTCTGACAAACAAGATATGCTATGGTCACTTTACATAAAGCTATTTTGGTTAAAGTTGTCTGTGGACAATTGCCCTGAGAGACTAGAAAATAAACAATAAGGCCCTTAGGAATGATAACGATTTGACTAGTGTCCAAAGCACATTGGACACTCTCCTAGATGAGTTTAGCTCCTTCACTATCTTCTCAGAGTTAATTTAGGGAGACACTCTAGAATAATGGAAACAAATCAAAAATTCCTGGTGGAAATTTTTAGTGTTGAAACCCTTAGCTAGAGCCCATCCTTGGACCACTGATAGCCCCATTGTTATTGCTTCTCATTGGCCTTATCTCAGAAGATCACATGGAACACACCCAGCAAAGAATTGCCAGGGAAACTAAACTAGGAGGGAAATGTATAAGAAAATGCTCCCTCTTGGTCAATATTTCCCAGTTGCCAGATGGTAGTTCCAGTTGCCTCTGTCTCTTAGAAAGACCTAGTAATCCTGATGCATACCTAGTCATTATGATGCATAGTAAGAACTATTGAAAGACAATCAAGTACCCACCTCTGTACCCACCCTTAGCAATCCCATAGAAACTGCCCTAAGGAACCTTTAAGGCCTGACCTTTTGAGAGACATTTGATTCCTTGTCGGTATTCATGAAATGTTAAATAAATCTGCTTTAAAACCTGGATATCATTTCAGTATTTTGTTTCACATAGCAATCATACCACTCATCGGATCTCCAGAATAGTCCATGCACTTTAACTGATATCTGCCTATTTCCCCTACCTCCAACCAGCCACTCTTCTGCCTGCTGCTGCTCTTTATCACTTTAAGACTCCACATACAAATATCATACTGTATGTGTCTTTCTCTGACTTATTTCCCTGAGCATAATGTCCTCAAGATTCATTCTTTTGTCCAAATGGGTAGTATTCACCCTAGATAAGTAGTATTTACATACATATATATTTACATATATATTTGCATACATATATATCTACAATTTCTTTATTCACTCATCTTAGACACATTGTTTCTATGTCTTGAATACATTAACTAACACTATAATGGAAATTTACAGACCTCTTCAAGATAGCAATTTTGTCTTTTCAAATATATATCCCAAACTAGGAATATTGGGTCATATAGAAGTTTTATTTTTAATTTTCTGAAGTACTTTCATATGGTTTTCGTTAAGAGTTGAACTAATTTACCTTGTCATCACTCGTAGTTTTTAACGTTTGCTTTTTTGGTGCCACCTATCCTAACATCTGTAAGGTGATACGTTAGTGTGATTTTGATTCACAATACCCTGATGACCTTCCATGCACCTGTTGGCTATTTCCTCACTAATAAAGTTTCTTCAGGTCTATGGCTTACTTAAAAACAGATTGTTTTAAACTTTTGCTATCAAGTTTTACAATTCTTTATTTATCATGAATGTTGAATCCTTTTCAGACAAATGATTTACAAATGTTGTCTTGTATTCCATAAAGTTGTCTTTTTATTTTATCAACTATTCTACATGCTGTGCAGAAGCTTTTCAGTACAATGTAGCTTTTTCATTTTATTTTGATGGTATAGTTTTGGGTGAAATATTATATGAGAGAGAGAGAGAGAGAGAGAAAGAGAGAGATGCAATGATAATGTTTCTCAAAGCAAGTGTTAATGTGTTTTATTGTCCCTGGGTTTGTTAAGAGTTTCATCATTTCAGTTCTCACATTCCAATCTTTAACCTATGCCAGGTTAACTATTATGACCAAATATTCAGTTTCTTGAGAACTGCTTAATAAAGAGACAATTCTTCCCTCTTTTTGTACCTTTATCAACTATTACTTGACTGCACATACATGGATTTCTTTGGAGGCTCTTAAATTCTCCCTTAGTCTTTATCATTTTATGCCAATGTATACAAACTGCCTTGGCTATTGCAATTTGTAAGATCACTTGAAATATGGTAATATGATATGTATTCTTTTGTTTTTTTTCTCAAAATTTTTTTGGCCTTCAGTGTTTTTTATGGTTCTCTATGAATTTTAGGATTTTTTCTATTTTTTTGATAAATACCAAATTAACGTTAGAATTTTGAAAGGACTTTCAGTTACTCTATAGAACAATTTAGGTATAATGCTCATTTTAACAATGTTAATTCTTCTAGTTCACGAACATTTGCACTGTGGGCTGGAGATGTAGTTCAGCAGCATAAGTACCTGCCTTACAAGTGTAAGGTCCTGAGTTCAATGAAAAAAAATTATTTTCACAGTATCTTCAGTGTTTCACAAAAATATTTTATTTTCAGTGTACAATTTCATCTTCTTTGTTCAGATTATTCATAAATGTTTTATTAGTTTTGATGCTATCATGGGCCAGGGATATAACTCAGTGGTGAAGCACAGCACTGGCCGGGCAAGCATGAGGTCATGGCTTCAATTCCTGGTACCAAATAAAAAGTGCTTGAAGCTATCACCAATAGGATTTTAAAATTTTCAGATAGGTTTTGTGTGTGTGTGTGTGTGTGTGTGTGTGTGTGTGTGTGTGTGTGTATTATTATAGGCTGACTTTGTATATAAAACTTGAATGAACTCATTTATTAACCATATTAGGTGGTAAGGGAATCTTTGAGGTTTTATATCTATTATATGTCATCTGAAAACAAGTATCTGGACACTGTGTTGCTGCTGGGTGTAGTATCAACTATGTCCTGTTTTGAGACTGTGAGAAAATCTGTGAGTGTACTATACTTGTCTATAATCATGTCTATACACACTTGTACATGTAAACCATCCATATCTACATCAAGCAAATATATTTACTCAACAGTCTCCTTCTCCAGTACATGACAATTTACATTATTCGAATGTTCTCACAGTGCTTATCCACAAGTTACTACAACAGTAAGAAATGTGTCCCTGCTTCTGCTATCCATTTAAGGATGTGTTCAATCCTAGTATACTTGAATAGTTTCAACTTTTCTAACCAATACGTCAATGGAAAATAAATCTATCAGTGAGAGAAATATGTTTAACTACAACCTGATTTTCCTTTTGTCTTATAGTCTGCACTCATTTTCAGTTATTTAAAGTAGCACTTTCTCCCTAGTTTTCTTAAGTGAGGCCATCCTATTCATTTGCAACATTGTTAGATTGTTTTTTCAAAGTCTGAATTCCATCCTGGAATCCCTTAACTTACTAAATGCTCTTTTAAAGTTTTACACAATAAGGTACACTGTTTGTTCTGTAAATTCTATGACAAATTTATGAGATCATTTATCTACCATTCCAATACATGAAGAATAAGGTCACAACTCTAAAAAGTAAAAATCCCTCTTACTTAATCTATTCAGTTAACCTTGCCTATACTCCTGACAAGCATTCAATACTTAATTGGCCCAATTGTTTACGTTTGTCACAATTTCAAATAATTGAAATATAGCATGTTGTCTTTTCAGACTTATTTTACTTAGTAACATAGATTCAGGTCACTCATGGTTTTTATTGCATATATGTAACCTATTAAAGGGGATTGTAGCTGCTTTTCTGTTTCTTGTGATTATAATCTACTTTATGGTGCTATTATAATTTTTTTACATTGCTTTCGCATAGGCTGATTTATAATATTGGGAACTTGTTGGTGTGATGGTTAGAACCTTCCTGCTCAGCATGTACCTTCCAATTATGCCATCAGATTTACCACTGATGTGTTCCTGTGAGGTTACAGCTCCAGTAAATTTGGCTCCAGGAAAAGAGATCTCAGCCATGATTCTCTGGATTCATCTGTCTTAACTAAGATTCTTGGTGATATATGAAGAGAGGCAGAGAGAGAGGGAGACAATCTTTCTAGCTTTTCTTTGTAAAGAATGGAAATGAATGGCACCTTCCAAGCTCTTTACATGTAACAGTTGAAAATGTAAGCATAAAAATAAATTGTAATATTTGTCACATCTATGCTACTGATACATTAGTATTGCTAGTCATGGGATTCACTTGCAGTAACACAGTGGTCTGGATTCATACTCCTGGGTTTTCCTATATAGCAGCGCATTTTAGTTTTTGTCTTAGTTACTTTTTTACTCATTGCTGGGACAAATACCTGACACTCAAAATGAAGGAAGGAAAGGTTTATTTAGCTCACAGTTACTGGAGATTTCAGTTCATACACAGCTGGCTCCAAGGCTGAGTGGAACAGGGTAGAGGGTATCCAGTTCATGGTAGTGGAACAGCAACAAAATGGTGACAGAGACAGTCAACCAATCAGGGCAGCAGAGCAACACACTCTCTCTCTCTCTCTCTCTCTCTCTCTCTCTCTCTCTCTCTCTCTCTCTCTCTCTCTCTCTCTCTCTTTATGTTCCATTTAGGCTCTCTGCCTCAGCCCATCTGCCTTAGGTCACACCCATAATCTCAGAAGTACTCAGAGCCATGATCCCATCAGTACTAAAACACAGAATCCCAGTGGATCATGAGTAAAGTCTCAAACGAGAAGTCCCTGTCTCATGATTGCCTGAGGCTTTGGGGAAACAATTAGACACAATCCATAAAGGTTTCCATCTTCCAAATGTGATAAATAACACACCAAAATGGATTAACAATGCAAAAACAGCATGTTTGATGAGTATTTGTGGCAATCCAAAGTTGGATTCAATGCTAGTAGGACACTGTATCACCCACTTTTGGTAAGTTGGGAACAACTTTTCCTAAAATGTGTCATCTGGAATAATATCATTATAATCAAATAGTCAAAGAAATATGTATAATAAAGCTTTTTAAAGCACTATTTCTTGATTCTTGTTAGGTTCTAATAACGATGTATTAAAACATGCTTTGTAAAATTCTAACAAGAGAGTGATCCAATGAGCTATTGCTATCATCATAAGTACTATATTGTCTTCGTTTCAACTTTTTTACATACCATTTATATGTATAATTAATACAGGTAATTGCCACATTTCTAAATCACAAAAGATTCTAGGCTGTTTAAATTTATCTTACAAGAAATGAAAAATCTAAATTTAACATGACCTTTCTTTCTATATTACCACATTTATGGAGCTACAGCGTAATCCAATGCCAATCCAAACATGACTAATGGAGTTATTACACATATTTCTTTATTAGATAAGGCCTCATTAGATAAGAAATATAGTCCTCTCCTACTCTGCAGGTAAAGTCTTGTGGCATATAGTCCATTGTGTTTCAGAGCAATTTTTTCCATATTCTCTGCAATTTTCCCAAATTAGAAGTACTGAGAGGGAGGGAGAGAGGGAGAGGAAAAGGTGGATGGAGAGGTACTGGGAGAGAGGGAGAGGTGGAGGGAGAGGTAGCACAAGAGGGAGAGAAAGGGAGAGGGAGGGAGAGCAAGAAAGCGAGAATGAAAGAGTGAGCAAGAGAGAAAATCTTCACGTATTTAGTTTAGCTTTTTTGACTACAAATGGCCATATGGAGGAATGTAGCTATTTATCTGTTTATACACACACAACTATAATGAGGAAAAGGAAGGAAATAATGAATAAATAAATACAGGTAAAACTAAAAATAAATTGGAAGAACAAATTCCTTTCTAGTATCCCAAACTTAATCAATATGCAAAATGAAGACCCCTCAGTCAGAGAAAAACATTAACTTCTCAACTTCTCAGGGACAAAAATATCTGGGCAGGCCCACAGCAACTGACACATCTCTTTTTCCACAATATACTTTCATTCTCTATTCAGCTGTATCACAAAGCCCTCAGTTGTTCCCATAAAGATTTCTGTGTATACATTCTTTTGAAATTTAGTCACTGTTGTCCACACAATACTAAGAGGAGAATTCTTTTCTAAGCCAAATTTTTATATATTTATTAAAAAGTGAAAGAAAGTACATGACCACAAGTCTGACAACTTTTAGTCATTTTAGCAGACATAACTTCCGCTATTAGTTGGTTCTTTCGAAAATAAAATGTCTACAAAATATCACAAAATCTTATGTTTTCTGTCTTTTAGCTTGAATTAAAACTGTTTATTAGACACTTTCTAAAGTTCATCTGACAGTTAATAAAATCTTCAAAGCTTCCTTCAGAGATTTAAAGGATAGTCCTGTTCCTATAAAAGAAATGTGTGTTTTTATTATAAAAATCCATGAAATTCAGAGATAAAGGGCTACGACGGTGGTAGACAGCTTCTAGGGAAGCTTGTTGAGGTTTATCAGTTTTCACAATTTCCTTCAGTCCAGGGTTATACATAGACCTGTATTGACCTTTTTCCAACTTATTTTCCAATAGATACAAATACTGCATAGTAATAATGATGAAGCTAATAAACTGACATGTAGACTAATTACTGATATTGTTGAAATATGAGGTGAAGGTTGCAAGGGACTTTTAAGATTACATAGTCTAATGACATCCAGTGTTATTTCACCATCTATCAAGCTTATACTTGAACTTTTTTTTTTTTTTTTAATGTACCGGAGATTGAACTCAGGACCCTGTGCTTGCCAGGCAGTCACTTATTCTACTGAGCTATCTCCCTAACCCTTATACTTGAACTTTGAACCACAGAAAAAGCAACTGATGCCATTTTTATGAAACTTTCATTATTTTAAAGTTTTTATATAATGAGTATTGCTTAGTTATAAAGAAAGACAAACTAGAAGCTTTTATAGATAAGTAAATGCAACTAGAGGCTGTACTCATAAGTTCAGTGAATCAGAACCATATGTGTAAACATC
This sequence comes from Myocastor coypus, assembly GCA_004027025.1. Lineage (NCBI taxonomy): Eukaryota > Metazoa > Chordata > Mammalia > Rodentia > Myocastoridae > Myocastor > Myocastor coypus. Next base: position 23,742 of record PVJA010013195.1, on the reverse strand, counting down.
ATACTGCCTTCCTGATATAAGAACCTGAAAGAAGAAATAAAACCTGAAGGGTATAATAGATATAGTAAAATGGAAAGCAATCGAACTTAAGGATCAAACAATGAAAATGAGAAATGAGAAAAAATAGGGAAAAAAAGAAGGGGTAATAGATGCAAGTATATATACAGGATGGCTGAGACAATTGTACTAATAATTTCCATTAGCTCTCTTTTTTTCAAAATAGCACTTAATATGTAGAATTTTCACTTTGACTTATTCTGTATGCTGATATCTGCAATATAAGCAATGACATTGAGTACAACATTGTGTAATACCAAAATCTAGGCTTGATACCTATCATCTTGGTTTTCTAACTGTGTAACATTACTATTGTCTTATAATTATTATTATATTTTCTTTAAAATAATTTTTAAAATATTAAAATAAAAACAAAGATAAGAAAACAATTAAGTGGTTTTTTTTTTTGTTTTTGTTTTTGTTTTGAGATAGGGTGTCACTATGCAATCCAGGCCTTGAGCTCATTTTTGTAGCCTGGGCTGGTCTTGAACATGCACTGATCTTCCTGCCTCAGCCTACCAAGTGCTAGCATTACAGGCATGCGTCACCATGCCTAGCTAAGGTTTCTTGACAGCAAATGATAATGTTCAATTACTTGTCCAATCTTGTATATCTGTTAATATAAGTAACAGTTTTGACAATACAAACAGATAATAGAACAACACTTGTTAATTAGCTATTCTTGTTTTAAAAATATGCAAAACATGTATTTTTGTGTTATCCTGTTTCTGTCTTAGTTTCTGCTATTTGATTGTGCTTTTGCTTTCACTCAATATGAAATAAAATTAAAAATTCAAATTCAGAAAATAAAAACATGCCAGGTCATCTTAGCTTCATGCAAAATAAGGTTACATATCATATTATCTTAGTACTATTTCACTGAACCCTATATCAACATCACAAATTAGTTTTATCACCATTTGACAAATGATGAAATTGAGACTTAAATAAGCTAGTTTTCTCAGGATCAACTTCAGATAGTTGTTCAGTTAAATTCCAATGTGAGGGTTTGCACAAAATACAGTTTATCATTTTCTTTCTTGGGAACCTCTCAATTTTTTTCAAGATAATTAAGAAAAGTCTTCAATTTTTCCTAATTTCTTGCAGTTAAGAATTTTGGAGTTTTACTCAATAGTCTCTTCTGAATGTGCCCCATAGGAATATTTCTCTCTTGATGTATGATATTCAAAAACTCAACATTCCCAGACGGAATGACAGAGTCATTATTACCAGGACAGAGTCAAACAAGATCATAGTCTCTTTGCTATACCTATATCCATGGAGCATAGAGCACACTTAATGATTTCTGTGTAGTTTTGATTGTTTTACCATTGATATTTCAACCTGTACCTTAAGAATGTGGAAAGAACATTGGCTCTTATTCTTTAGATTCTCAAATCAATCAAGTAAGGAAAATTGATGGTCATTAACTTACAGATAAGAAAACTACAAGTGAGATAAGCTTCCACGAATTAATATGATGCGATTCTTCTTTTACTTCCATCTAGACCTTTAATCAACATGTAGCGCTCCTAACCATAGATAAGTCCTGAGCTATAAAGCCCTACATCCTTCCCCTGTGCTAGGTATTGTAGAACATATCTCTCGTGATTATGTGAGGAGAAGTATTTTTTATGTAACTCTGGGCTCTACACTTATCACAATTTTACTTCAGCACTGTACATTCAATTACTGAGATCTGCAGTACTGGGCTATATATACTTCATGACATCAAATTTGATACATGACAATAAATGCAAGCTCAGGGATGAAACATAAGAGACATGTTAATAGGATTTTCCCCTTGTTCTCTCATTCTCCTTCTTCAGTGATTTAGCATATGTTTTTTCCCCCCATTGTATTCTAGACTCTTTTTCGTTGTGTGTGGTGCTGGAGATTGAACACAGGGGTTTGGTAATAAGCTGTATCCAAAACCATTTATTTATGTGTTCATTTGTTTGATGCAGAGTCTTGCCAAGTTGTTAAACTGCCTTCACTAGGTTCAAACTTGTATCCCCCCTACCACAGCTTCCCAGAGTGTGAGGATTATATGTGTGCACCACGATACCTGTCTAGCCTCCATTGTTTTTTTCTTCTCGGAAGTCCACTAATTTTAATATTGCTCTTAAAAATATCCTAGGTAAATACTTGTTAAATTTTAATGTAAATGTCAGAAACACGAACATTAATTTTTAAGGCTAAGTGGAATTAAAAAATGTTATTTAGGCAATCATGTAACAATCATTTTAAAATGTCAAAATAACTATTAAACTCTGAAGCACTGAAACAGTTTGTGGCCCACACTGAGACAGGATAAAATTTTCTGAACCTCTCAGTAATTTTTCCATTTATCTTCTGTTTTAAGCAATTCAACTACTGGACAGATGTGCTCTTCCTTCCATTTGATTTTCTGGATTTTATTACTTTATTTTTACTAAATTTCTTGTATCTGAGGGCTTATGTCTTTGGTCAATGTTAGAAAATTCTTATACCTATTTTTTTCTTGCCCTGTCACCTCTTTTTCTATGGATTTCAATTGTTCACATTTTCAGATTTAAACTACTATGCAGACATTAAGTGTTCTAGTCTATAATTTATTTTTTCCAGAACTTGATTTTAATTTGATTATTTCTATTGCACTATCTTTATCTCATTGATTTTTACCTTCTTATGTGTTCAGTGGTAACATTAAGAAGTATTACTGGCAGATGGGGAAACTGAATCTGAGGGAGATAAGTACTATACTTTCCTTGCTGAAGAGGACAGGTAGTAGATGATTTATAAAGGAATTTAGCATTGATTTTTCTTATTCTGATTAACTTTCTACCACATCCCTCTGTCTTCTAATCAATAAAGCCCCAATTGAAGGTCCATTAGGCCACCTCAATCATCTAAGATTAGGTATCCAAATACATAGGCGGAGGATGTGTGCAAACAGTATTTAGTGTTAATGATACTAATCCAATAGTAGTTACAACTGAATAATTGACATTTGAAAATAAATTGAGCATTGATGGAGGGACTTGTCCCAAAGCAGTAGGATCACAGCAAGATGTGCCCTGCCCAATATCTTCACAAGCCTTCTATAGCCAGTCCCCTAGTGATCTATGAAGATCAGACAAATATTTGTTTGCACAAAATCTTTCCTAACCATAAAAATTAAATGGTTAGGGTCCATATTAGTCAACCATTGCCACAATAATAATACTCAACAAAGAATCCCAAAATTCAACATCTCAGAGTAGAACCATTTGTTTTTCATATTCATGAATCTGCAGATTCTCCATAGTAGATTGGTTTCAGCTTAGGTTTGCAGTGTATGTTTTACCAGCAGCTACCTGAGGACTAAAGGAGGAAGTGCTTACTGGTAATATAATTTGCCACACTGCCCAAGTCCAATACTGTACTTTAGAATCATGTTTCAATGTCTTAGCTATTATAATTCTACCAATAAGTTGAGGGAAAATAGCTAAGCTAACATGGGAAATGGTACTTTTGAGATCATAATGTAGACAAAAGAAAATAACTTTATGTGCATCACTGCTTAGTTCATCTTTGGTGTTTCAAATATCAAATAGCATGAGTATCGTAAAATCTTATTTAGAAGTTATCCAGGGAAGTGTGTCCTTACTGTGTCGTATGGTGAGTATCATTCTCATTTTTTAATTCCCTTTCAGCAAAAGACAGTGGAGTGGGAAACCTGAGCTTTAAAAAACAGGGCTATAGGTGTTGTGACACGGAGACTTTCACAGAAGTTCAACTGCTGGATTCCATAACCTCCAAATTCTGTGTTTAAGAAAATATATTTCGTAGATACAAAATTTAGTTGCTGTGTAGGATTAAGGCTGAAAATAGTACATATAGTGTGCACATAGAACACTTATCTCTTCACCCATAAAATGACAGCTGGTGACTCCTAAGCCAACTCACCACCTGCCAACTTAAAATATCTGATTAGAAAATGGAACAGAAGGTTGGAAAGAGTTCTAAATTTTCAGCAGGAAAAGTATGTCTTTTCATTTTTGCCTTTTTGATCTTTAAGGGGCAGCACCAAATTTTACTCTTCTTGGTGAACTTATTTTAGAAAACACCATCTCTAAAAATTTAGCATGTGAAGCTAAGTTTATAAGGGCATAAATAAGGAATCTTTAAAGCCACTTATTATAGAAGCTTTCTTCTAGAGCAAATTGCTAAAAAGATACTTTAGCTCATTAGTGACTGCCCAGATATTCCTAGAGTATTATTGCTGAGTATTATAACACAAATGGTACCCATAATTTAAAATGAATTATTTTGAAGCTTTAAAGGTAATCTCTTACTGCAGATGCTTTATGACATAATGAGGTCTTAACTCTACCTGATTAAATGCACTGGTAAATCAACATTATTGAAAAATACTGACATGACATGAATGATTTTTCAAACTGCCACAATAGCAAGAATATTTGGCTCTAGATGTAGAAAAACAGGACAAATGGCAGGTCGGCAGTATTTCTCATGGGACTATGCTGTCTTAGGGTTGGTGAAAAGTCCACAAGATGACAAAATAAAATTCATTGGAATGAAACACTGTTGTGCACAAATAGAGGACATGATGACTCAGAATTTTTTCATTATTGTTGACTTTTAGAGGTGAAAGAAGGAGTGTCCAGAGGCATGCAACCCTGAGAGTACAGACTGTGGGCATGGCTTGCACTATACTAGCTTCTAGTTTTAGTTTCTGTATATAGTTGTGACATAGAAAATAGGGTGTGAGAAAACTGGCTGGGAAAATGACACAAACCTGTCAACTATAAGATCCCAAGACAGCATCCAGTAATTCTTAATACCCATATGTGGAATTTCTCACAGGCTCTCATATGGATGACTGGATGTCATCAAGAGCCACTGTCATGAATACCCAACTTTAAAAACAAACAACAACAATAACAACTTCCTGTGAGCCGCCTGAGGTGACCTGTGAAAATGGTTTGTTACTCTCTAGACCCAGAAAACCCCATAAAATCATGCAAATCAAGAGGCTCAAATCTTTGAGTTCACCTTAAGAACATATGTGAAACTGGCCCGCCCATCAAAGGTATGCATATCTGAAAGGCCACCAAGTATCGGAAGTATGTCACATTAAAGAAGCAGTGTATGCCATCCTGACTTTACAGAGTTAGTAGGTGTGCCCAGGCCAAACAGTGGGGCTGGACACAGGGCTGGTGGCCCAAAAAAGTGCTGAATTTTGCTGCACATGCTTACAAATGCAGCGTAGTGCTGAACTTAAGGGCTTAAATGTAGATTCTCTGGCTATTGAACATATCCAGGTGAGCAAAGGACCCTCTATGCACCGCAGTACTTACAGAGCTCGTGGCTGAATTAAGCCATACATGAGCTCCCCCTGCCATATTGAGATGATCCTTACTGAAAAGGAACAATTTGTTCCTCAGCCAGAGGAGGAAGTTGTGCAGAACAAAAAGGTATCACTGAAGAAACAAAAACTTATGGTATGGGAATAAATTAAGCATAAAAAATGCAAAGAAAATTAATGTTGTTGGCTAATAAAACAACAACAACAACGATAGTCCCTTTCTTTCTCTATGTATCTGAAAAGAAAGGAATTGCTTTGGGAGTCTTGAGGCAAAATCTAGGACAGAAGCCCTACTAAGGAGCACACCTTTCAAATAAATGAGAGAGAGTGGCTGCTGGATACCCACCCTGCCTAAAAGCAATGGCAGCTAAAGATGTACTAACAGAAACTACAAGTTTACTTTAGGGTAGAGACTAGAATTCCTGACTGCCGATAAAATCAGAGCTATTCTGGCGACAAAAGTTTACTTGTGGCTAGCAGAAGAATGGCTGTAAAGTGTCATGCTATACTTTTCGATAGTTCTGAGAGTGTTATTAAAACTTTCACTGCCATTAATCCTGCTTCTTTGATGCCTGCAGACCAAAAGCTTAGCCACTTTTGGGAACAAATAATCTCCCAGATCTATGCAAGCAGGTGGGACCTCAGTGAACTGTCCCTGAGAGATCCTCAGGATGTATGGTTCACTGATGGAAGGAGCTTTGTCCAAAAAGGACATCAAAAGGCAGGTCGTGTAATCATCAGCTCAAAACGGGTCACCGAAGTTAAACTTTTCCCCAAGGAACCTCATCTCAAGTGACAGAATTGGCAACTCTTACTCAGGAATTGATATTAAGAAAAGTTAGAAGGTAAAACATCTATACAGGTTCCAAATACGTTTTTGTGGCACTATATGGTCATGCAGCAATCTAGAAGGGAAGAGGTTATCTGACAAATATGCTTTCACTTATAAAACATAGGCAGGAAATTCAACAACTTCTAGAATAGCCCATCTTCTCATGCACTACAAAGGACTCCAGAAAGGCAAGTCTGTTATCTCCTTGGGAAATCAAACAGCTGATAAAGGGATAAAAAGGAGAGCCCTCCTGCCTCTTAAGACTGTAACTGTATTTCCAACCCCTGAGAAACAGTGAAAACCCATGTACCCCTGAGGAGAACAAATGAACCTTAGGACAAGGAAAAATTTAAAAGGAACACATGATATTTAGGTAACAAACACATTCCCCAAGGTATACAGTGGAAAACTATCAGAGCACTCAATGATTCGTTCTACATGGAAGGAGATGCTACATTGGAAATGACCATTCAAGTTTTAATAGAGATAGGACTAGTGACAACATCTGAACTTTGTGCATATAACAACTTTGGCAAGCTCAAACCACCCCTTTTCTTAGAACCTGTAAGAGGAGAGACATATCATGGAGAGGACAGGTAAGTAGAATTTATCCAGATTCCACCACATGGAGGATTTAAACAGATGTTAGTTAAAATTCACATCTTTATTAGAGGTCAGATTAAAGTCTTTCCTACTCATTCAGAAAAAGACACTGAGGCAGTCAAGGTGCATCTCAAAGAAATCATCCCCAGATTTGGACTATTCCAGTCTTTCCAGGTTGACATTAGGCATTTTACTTTGCAAATAACAGAGGTGCAGATCTTAGGAATGAAGTACTACTTTAAGGCCAAAAAAGTAGAAAGAGCTAAGAAGATCCTAAACTTCTGCCAAAACGTTCTAAGAGATGCCTTCATCCTGGTTCTAACTGCCACCAGTAATACTCATGAGGGCTTATAACATGTCTCAAACTAGGCTAAATTTGAGCTCCTTTGAGACGTTCTAGAGAATCCCATGTCTGTTCTCTGCTACGTCAGTAGACCTAGTGAATACAAGACTCTTCCAATATCTCACCAATATGAGCCAAGCATTCAAGCTATACAAATGTATGAAAACACAGCCCAGCTCTGCAAAACTACTTTCTCCCATAGCCATTTACCTTGCAGTTTTCCAATAAACCTTTAGCATCATTTTCATTTGTCTTTTCCAAATTTTTGGTTTGAGGCAAGAAGGATTTCGAATATCTTTGATTGTCAAACCATTTCTAAAGTTATTATCCACTAACAATGGTACTTCAGTTCATGAATATAATTTGTTTTATGATTTTGGGAAAGATGCCCCCTTTGAGTAAATTAGCTTAATTAATTTTTACAATCATTCTATCAAATAGATTATCTTATTTTCCCATTTTACTAGATGAGGAAATACTATAACAATACATAAATTAGTAACATTTAAAATCATATACTGTAAGTAAATAGAAATAAAGATTCATGTTTCTTGTTTTTTTTCTTATAATTTCTTTTATCTCAATTTCTTTGTCTTCTATTGGATTCAGATACACAAATATCTATCTATTCTTGCTTGTAAGAAATGTCAATAGTATTTCATATATTATTCCTGGAGGGTTGTATTCTGAAGAATTCTATGAATATATCCTAATTCAGTACAAAAAAAGCATATTAATCAGTTATCAGTGTCTACCATGGGCATAGGATAAAGGAAAAGTAGTCTAAATACTAAAATTCTATGGTAAAATAGTACAACTCTCTATAAGAATGTCCTGCCTCCAAGGAACATGACTCCTTATCTCCCTCCCGACCTTTTGAGTTCAGCTCTTTTCTGCACAACACTGAATTGCCGCACAACAGGGAATTGCAGTACAGTTCAATAGGCACAACAAATACTTTGGACTTGTCAGATCTAGGATTAAGTCATCTCTTTTATATTTGTACTGATAAAAACCTCTGGTTCTATGTCTGAGTAATGTGTGTAATATCTTCCACATGGTACCATTGTAACACCTTGCTGGTATAAAGTTGGAACAGCAACCTTCTTATATAAAGAGCCAAATAAATATTTTAGGCTTTGGGGCCTGTAGTTTTCCTTCTGAAAGGAATATGAAAACAAATCCCAAGTCAAGTCAAATTTTTCTTCAGTGTTCTTTTTCTTTTTCTCCTTTTCCATTCTTTCTATTATTACATATTAAAATAATCAAATTGCTTCATTTAAAAGCTGCACATACCTAGGCATGCTAGGTTGTCATTGATAACTAAGTCCTTGCTACAAAACAATGCATTAGTCATAGCTAGTGAAAGCAATGAATCTCACCGAAACAGTACAGACACACACATCTCCATGTCACAGGTAAAAAGATTTCAGGGAAAGTGACTGGCAGAGTCTGGTTGTGTCCTACAGTCCGTGGAATCCTTAGGCTCTAAGGCTCCTTCTCTGAAATCTCCATATCCTACGGGAAATTCAGCCAAAAAGCCAGGAACTTGCATTATCTCCCCACCTGTAGGAAGATGTCAAGGTCCCTCTGCTCCATGAAAGATCCCCAAATAGTACAAAATGCAAAAGAGACATTTGCTGCCTCTCCCCTTCATTCATACCCACTACCACACCCTACTGAGAGCATTAAGCACAGGGTTTAGCAACAATCTCTGGACTCACATTCCAGCTCTGTTGTATACATAGGCATGATACTGGATTAGTTTCTTTGCCTCCTGTTAGTCCATTCTCTCATTCTAAAAATGTGAACAATGATATCTATATTATAAGGCAATTGTGAGAACCAAGTGGTCACCTATGTACTTTGTGCTCCGGTAACATAATATCAGAGAATAAAGTATTTTTAAAGCATCAATGACTGGGAGACAGGGAATGCAGGCATGGCCCTGTAATACCAGCTCTTGGGAGGCTGTAAACAGGTGGATCACTACATGTCTGATCTAGTAATGAAACCCTGAACACTCTGTAGGCCCTTCCCTAAAACATAAAGAGCAAACAAGAATCAATGAGTGAAAATGGAGCTTAGTGCTTGCCCAGCCTAAAGGGTCCCTACATCTCATCTCCAGGATGGATGGGTGAATGAATGAATGGATGAATGAATGAATCTCACATCTCTAGAGGCTCAGAAGTGCAGAATAGAGGTGCAAAGAGGTTCAGGGTCTATTAAGGGTTGTTCTCTACTTCTAAAACGTGGCCTTGAACACTGAATCCTCCAAGGGCCAGAATATCTTATCTTCACTTGGCAGATGGTAAGAGGGCCAAAAAGTAACAAATTATTTTCATGAAGCCCCTTTATCAGGGTATCTAATCCCAGTTATAAGAAGGGGGTGCTTATGGCCCAATCACCTCTTAAAGGCTCCATAGCTTAATATGAAAATCACTGGCAAAGCCTAAGTATTGGGCAGGATATATTCAAACCCTAGAACATAAGGATGAAAGCTCTTAGCTATGGGGCTCAGACACTGAAAGCGTTCAACACATCCAATTTTTTGTTCAGTCCCCCAAGAAAACCTCCAGAGAGCTAGATTCATTGCCTCCTGTCTCAGAGTTAGAGAAAATCATTACATAGAAGTCTGAGCAGGAAATCACTTTTAGCTTAAATTTCCTTTTAAACGATTGGCAAACAAGTGTTTTCTAACCCTATTATTAATGTCATTATTGAAATAAAACTTGCCACTTTAGTGCTACATGGTACCAGATGAAACTGCTGCCCTCAAGGAGAAAAAAAGAAGTTGACAGTGTTGATAAAGAGCAACACAGATATGATGTTTTGTAGCTTTTTCTTCCCTCCGCCAATAAATAACAGCTATTTTGTGTGGTTTCTCAATTCTAATCTTATATTTCTTGCCATTTTCATTGAGTTCCCAGAGGGGAACCATCTTACTGTTGACATTTAATAACGCCAAACAATAATTGAGGGCTCATTAGGCCAGAGGAGGCCAGGAGAAGTATTCAGCGTTGGTGGCTGCCTCTGGGTAGGGTCTCATTTAAACCCTTTTAGAAAGAGGAGGCTCTGTGCCATTTGTAAAACTGTCAAGATAAAGAAAACCCACAGCCACTGTTCCAATTGTAAATAGAGGATGATAAAGGCAATGGTCATGTTGTTTTGTACACAGCCTAGGACAGCTGAAGATGAAGGGACTCAGAATAGAGCTTGACTCTGAAGGAGGATAAGATTCAGACCTGTCCAGACCAGATAGGGCTGTGCACAGCATTGTTACTAGGTGAGAGAAAAAGTATACCTTGCTCAAGACCCAGTGATTGCACTAGACAAGCCATCCTTTTCTAGAGTTAAAATACTGCTTTGGTGTACAGAGTGAAATGTGGTTTGTACCGATCAAAACAATCGACAAGAAAGTGTTGTGCCTTCTCTCTGTCCAACTTTTCACCGCATGGTGTCAAATGCTTTAATGTAAACAATATTACAATTCCCCTTTTGATCCCTCCTGAATGGAGTAAAAAGTTTGAGTGCTACCACCACATAGCTGTTTGTTATCTGTTCCTCTTTCAATCCACAAGGGCAACAAATTACTTCAAGTCAAAATACTTATGGAGTGCTGGGAAGATAGCTCAGTGACATAAGCACCTGCCTGGCAAGCACAAAGTCGTGCATCAGACCCCAGTCCTTAAAAAATTAGCATACACATACATACACACATACATACACACACATACATACATACATATATACATACATACATACATACTTAAGGGACTGGAAAGCAGGTTAATATTAGGAAGAAGAGTTTCTGGTGAACTGAATTTTCTTTTTTTTGGGGGGGGGGGTCTACAGGGCGCTCAGGATTCATAGTGATTGGACTCATAGTGATCTGTCTGTTAAACAGCCTCCCAAGAGCTGCGATTACAAATGCGTACCGCACCAGTCTCAATTGCCATCTCAGCATGCGCTGGGGGCAGCGCAGGCACCTGCTTACAGGCGCTCTCATCCAATGAGCTACTTGACAATTATTTGACGTGCCCTGAATTTTCCTCTCTGCTCAGAATTAACCACTTCCTTCCTTTTGAACAGGAATTACTGAGATGAAGAGGACAGGAAACGGAGTAGGAGAAAGATATATCTATATATGTAAGCAGGATGGTTTGGATAATTGTACTGTGGATTTCTTCTGGTCTTTGGAAAGGAGCAATTAATGTTTTTTGTCTTTTTTTCCTATTTGTTTCCTTTTTATCATTTCTTAATTTCTTGTGATTTTTGTTTTCTTTTTTCCTTCTTCCAAATTTGTATGCATATATCTGGTAATCTGAACAGCTAATTTGAAGACAGCAGTATGCAATACAACAAACACTGTCAAATTCATATTATCTTATTTAGTGAGATTCTGTATCATTTATACTTTTTGTCTGTTTTAATACTATTTTGTGCTCTCTTTAAAAATTTTTTGTCTTTTTCTTCTTTTTTTTTGTGCAGGGTCTCACTACTGACTCATTGTGATCCTCCTGCTTGTACCTTCCAAGTGCTGGGATTACAGGAGCACGCCACCACGCCCAGACTCCATCGCTGGCTCAGTATGCTGGAAAGCAGGGCAGGCATGGCAGATGGGGCTCAGGAACCAAACCCTGACCCCTGCGCTTCCCTAAGCAAGCGCTTCATCCGCTGAGCTATACCGCCGGCCATCTCTCTTGAAAATTAAAATAGAAAATTGAAGAAAAAATTAACCAGTTCAGTTCTTGACAGTGAAAAATCTTTCCAGCCTGACTGCATCTATCCGTCTGTTTCTAAAGACAGTCTAGTAAAGGGAGACACGTGCTTCCCCAGTGGCGTGGGAAACCACAGGCCCATCAATCTATCACTGATTTCAGCACCAACCGTTACTGTCTCATACAAAAAAGGAACAAGAGAAAATATAGAAAATGGGACAGACTGTAAGCTGAGATAACCTGGAGAAATCAACAGGGTCTGTTGCTTTTTATCCTCTTTTCAAAACTAAATTTATGGTACTAATTTATTTTCCAGTGACTTGCCTCTTTGCTTTGAAAGTATAGTTGAGAAAAAAAAAGTTAATTAGGATTTTAGAAGCTAGTGTGTGGTTAATTAAGGCTTTACTCTATGTTACAATCTTCTCAGACATGAATACTTCTGTGTTCTATGCAGCTAACCTTAATAAATGGTGTACAAATAGATTGGCATAAATGTCACATACTGCAGTGAAACTTCATTTATCTGAATATATTTGAAGATGAGATTTTTTTAAGATAACTAAAACATCAAAGTATTTTAAATTGTACTCATTTTGGTTAAGATTATTTTAAATGTATCCCTTGATTGCCTGCCTTATAGCATGATCTGAACTTACACTATAAAATAGAGTTGTCTTCAAAAGGCTTCTTGATAGCTATGGTTAACTGTCTTTATTCCCTGGTGGTCTTTTAACATTTGTTAATCAAATTCAGAATACAAGTGCTAGTCTAGATTTTTTGAGTACAATTAAAAAAAAATAGTTCCTATTGAAGGAGTTGAAAAATATTGAATATGAATAGTAGCGTGGCCTTTGCACCAAACTTGGAAATGATTCCTTTAGTTCCCTGCTCCTATAAACTTAATGTACCTGAGCTATCACTGATGCAATTTATTCTTAAGGCAGAAGGCCAGGTCTAGACTTCATCACAAGCCAGGTTGCATGAACAGTAATCCCAGTTCTCAGAAGCTTGGGCGGTAGGATTACCAGCCTGAACTGCACATAGACCTGTCTTGAAAATGTAAAAAGAAAAACAAATAAATATATAAACAAAAACAATAAAAACTTCATCACAAAGGGGGTCATGAAATTGTAGGTAAGTTGTTACAAATCAAACTCCCCTCTGTACAAGACAAAAAATATTTTAAAATACATGCATGATAGTATGTATTATGACCCTTACTGATGTTCATACTTGATAGAATCTAAACAGAAACCACGATATGGCTGTTTCAACTGTTTCTAAACTCACCACTTCAAAGGAATCTTTATGCTCTGATGAGTAGTGAAACTGATAACATATTCTTTATTTTTTTTCTTTTGTATATTTGGTACAGGGTCTCACTACGCAGATGAGATGCATGATGATCCTCCTATCTTCAGCCTCCCCACCACTGGGATTACAGGCATACTCCACCAGACTCTGTTGTGAGCTTAGCACACTCCAGTGGTGGTGCCCTCGCGGCAAGTGAACTTGGGATAAAACCCTGGTTCCTAAGCTTGCTAGAGCAGGCGCTTAATTCACTGAACTATCTCTCTGGCACAATATATTCTTTTTTAAGTGAAGTCTCTCATAATTTTCCAGTCTTGTTCTTTTTTTCTGATCCTCTCCCCTGAGTGATCCAAGAAAAGCTGGCTCTTCTGTAATTTTCAGATACTTCAAATAGATGGCATGAGGCCATCTATTTTCTTCAACCATCCTGCTTCCTCATAAGTTTTTACCCAAATTACCATCAAACTATCCTTTACCCACCTTAAATTATATTTTATCTGTATACTGGGCTTTCCAACTGTTTATATCTTTAAGAACCATTTGTAATATTGATCTTCTTATCTTTATGAATTAATCAGACTGTCTAGGCTATATTCACTCTATAACCTTGAAACGTCATTGACTTCATACAACCAAGTTTGCTTCTTTTTCATATTATTTATTCAACAAGATCAGAAAGGGGTTCTATCTACTATATACCATCACCCTTAAGACAGAGCCTGCAATAAGCTTCCCAACTTTGTAGTTACATTGTTTAAGATATAAATCCTTCACAATCTCATGAGAGAAAACTAGAATCATGAGATAAAACTAGAAAGTCTCATATCACTTCATCAGTGCTTGCCCTTCAATTTATTGGATGGAAGTAGTTGTATGAGATAATAAAAAGTGGTGGGGCTGGAGAGATAGCTAAATAGAATAAGTACTTGCCTGGCAAGTGCAAGGTTCTGAGTTCAATCCTCAGTTCCAGAAAAAAAAAAAAAGTGGTCTACGCAATACAGAATGAGCAGTAAGGTCCGGCGGGATGGCTCAGTGGTCTAAAGCGCCTGCTTGGGAAAGCTTGGGCGGCTTTAGGGACCGCGGTTCGATCCCCGGCACCACATGCTGCGCCAGCCCTGCCCTCGCGGCGGGCTGAGCCGGCCATAAAAATGAGTGAATAAACAAACAAAGGTTCTGAAACAAGAAAAATAAAATAAAATAAAAAATTCTTTAAAAAAAAAAAAAAAAGAATGAGCAGTAATAAGTGAACACACAATGATGACTTTCTTTCCCTGATTCCTTTAGGTGAAGTAAAATAAACACACCTTCAATATAGATTTCAAAGACATTGATTAAAATGCTGAACAAGACATGATTTGAGAGAAGTACTTCTTGATGTGCTTCTTTTGAAGATATTGTATAGCAATAATATCCTAAGTGATCAAAGAGAGAATCAGGTGAAATAATCTAGGAATTACAGACTTCTCTTTCTTAAATTTATATTTCCTGATTTCAGAGTTCAACCAACATTGTAACAGAAAGAGAGGCACCTAACCTTGGGGAAAAAGCAACACATGTGCATCAAAAAGCCAAGCAAAAGTTATTGGTCCTTGGAGAAGATCCTTTAAGACTTCTCCAAGTACAGCTTCTCTAAGTGCAGCAGAACACCACCTGTGAGAAAACAAAACAGAAAAAGGGGATATGGCGAGAGCCAAGAAGCTAGGAAATCGATCAAATATGTGAAGGTGGGACTTGGCCCAGTGCCTAAAGTAAACAAGCTACCTCACTCCTGAGATCAACATCCTGTCTGGCCAAGGTTAGCCATCAGTTGCTAGGCAACTTAGTGTCATGCATTACTAACTTCACAAAAGTGTACATAAAGGACAGTTCTGCTGCAGAAAAAAAAGGAGGAAAGACTATATATATATATATACATATATATATATATAGTCTTTCCTCATATATATGTATATATATATATATATATATATATATATATATATATATACAAGAGAGTTAGGATAGATATAGTTACTTTCTCTTAGTTCACTGAGAATAAAAGTTGATACTAAGATTGTTTAGACAAGGTATCAGGTCTGCGTCTTGTCCTCTGAATAACTGCTACAAAGACAACAATATACAATGTATTAATTATTGTAAACATCTTACTAACCTGTTTTGAAACTGCTGCATCACTATACTTTTTTCTCATTAAAATGAATAAAAATTCTAGTAAACAATGTGCAGGAAAAACTAAGTATATTTCTTTGTAAATGGAAGTGCGGAGGTCAACTAGACTCTTCTGAACCTCAGGCCATTGGGCCACACTTCTCTCTAGATAGCGCCATTAAGAATCTGTGTAAAACATTATCATGATCGTGATTTATCCTATGGAATCTGCAGCATCTATGAAAGTAATATGATTCCCAAAACGGAGAGCTGAGAAGCCTTAGATGTAGATTAGCTTCACTCTTCACTTCCAAACTGGGTTATATCCACATGGAGTTTATCACAAACTGAATGTCAGAAAGGTGGAACTATCTAACAAATGGGACAACAGGACAATGCTCTATTCTTTTTATTCTTCTTTCTCTTTAACAGATAGTTGTAACAAAATCACTAGGTAATTCTATCTTTACCACTCTGCCTTGGCTCTGCTATTTTTGCTGTCTGGAAAGTTTTCCCAACACTTTTCCCTCTAAGGTGAGATCTCACCTATTCCAAGAGATTAATTGCTATCTGACCACTATCTTTCTGTATTTGTCATCTTATCACCCCACATATCTTTTTAGTATATTAAGCAATCATACCTGCACAAAACTAAGGAAAGGAAAAAGTTTTGCAAGTGTCTGAAAAGACATAATTTTGGTCTTGACACAACTTACAAGTTAATTTTTTATGGTAAGTTCTAATTTTGATTTCATAGCCAAGGCAAGACTGGGGGAAATTCTCTAACCTTACCAGAACCAGATATCTGCACAGCCATGCAGCTATGAATTCTTTTGGTGAATAGAAACAAGCAAACAAGAGAAAAGAATACAAATGTTCCCAAGATCTCTATAGGGTCTCTCACTAAGGAAAAGTCTCACTTGATAAGATGAATTTTGGGTTATTATTGGTAGAAAACATCTTGAATGGACCATGTAAATTCTAAATTCTTTCTAATAAGGCATCAATTAATTCTTTTGAGTATTTGGAGCTGACATTCAGACTTTTGCTATTCTCATCTAAAAATTTCAAGAGAATAAAAATTCTAACAGTAATCTCTTGGTCAGTCCTCACTTAGAGAAGTTAACTTTCAGTGCTAATATATCCTGCACTGAGTTCCTAACCACTTGCAGTTATTTACATCTCTAGAACTTACACAGCATGCAGTTATTGAAATAAACTTCAATTTATAAAACGATTCCAAACTTGTTATCACCCTAGTATGCACTCCTAAGATGACTAAGGAAACCATGATAGAGTTGGCCACACTGGTGCTCCAGACAACTTATCGCATGAAGAATGAGAAGCAGAACTCAGACTTAATAGAGCAGCTACATGGCTTTTCCTACCCTATGTTACTTCTAAAGTATGGCAGAAATATATGCTTTCTCTCATCATTTTGCCAGACATTTTTTTTAAAAAGGCAGTTTATAAGTGTCTGCTCTCCATTTTGCCAATTGAATTAATATTCATGGCACTTATACATAGTTATAGCTTTATGTTATACTTGCCAAGAGTTTTTGTTTGTTTCCTTGCTCTTCCTCAATTTATTTTCTAGATTCAATAAAAATCAATAGCAAGATTTCTAGGTCTAAAAGCAGTCCTTTTATAAGACAGAATTTTAAAGGATAAGCAAAGTGTTATATAGCAATTAATTATATTTACTTTCTTGTACTTATGTTATGGAAAATAATCATTGAAGACTTATAATAAGTAGATTTTTTAAAAGAAATCTATAACCATGATTGCATTTAGAGGAGGGAGCATGACATTCACACAAATTTTTCAAAATTAAAAATTTTGGTATGCTGTCACAAACTGGGATATAACCTCAAAATGAAAAATAGAGAGAAAATGACAATAAAAGCAGAATTGGCAATCAGGGAGTCTCTATGTCTTCTGAAGATCTCAAAAGCAAATTTCAACAGGCCTCCTCAAATCTTTTTCTTCAAAAGACTTAAAATCTGTATATTCTCACATTAATGTAAATGGAAAAACATACCCCGTAGAGATTAAATACAGGAGTATATGGTTAATTAGAACATGAACTAATGTGATTTTTTTAGGGAATAATGAACACATTAGTGCATCTGGACCATTGGTGAAAAGGAGAATATAGTCAAATATGAAGTGATCTTAATTTGGTCCAACACAAACTCATCATTCTTAATATTGTAAAGTAGAGCTCAAAATGCAAGTTGCTTGTTGTTTCCAATCCAGTGCATGTCTTGACCTGTGAGGCTTAGGAGATAAGTGGCTTTTCCAAAAACTGTGATATTGGAAGTGGTCGCAATCTGGATTCAGTCTAGTTCTGTTACCTGATGAGAGACAGGCTAGGAGTTCACCCATGAAGCTGCTATGGAAGGATCCTTGGTGAGTAGGGAGATTCTAGTGTGTCTATGTGGGGTGGAGTGAATGTTGCTGGCATCTTCCTGAAGAATCTGTGCTCTGAGTTAAGAACTGATATGATTACAGAGCAGTGGGAACAGGTTCACAAACTGCTGGTTGACAATGCTTACAAAGTAATCAAACTAATGGGCTGCATGTCCTGGGCTACTGGACTGTTTGTGACAGATCTTGCAGAAGTAAAATGAAGAATCTTAGGAGAGTGCATTTAATGTCTACCATGGTTATGAGATCTTTTGAATAAAGGATGTTTTCCTTAATGCTCCTTGTGTCTTACGACAAAACAGGATCTCAGATGTGAAGGAAATTCTGATTCCTAAGAAAGACGCCTGCTTGTACATGGACACAGATACCTGTGTGAGATCCAAAAGGAGCTGCAATTCGGGCTTCTTCTAGTGTCACACCACTTCAGTGTCTGGGCTACAGAGGATTTATTTCCAGGTTGTACATGATATACTTTTATCTGATCTGTGGTTGAAGCAGAGACATTAACACAGCCTAAGGAAAACATGTTTCCAAAATTTAGAAATAAAAATAGTTCACAAAACCCAACAACTCTACCCTGATACCAGATGGTACTTAACTTTTATAGTCCTAAGCTGGTTAGTGTAATGTAGGCCCACTATCTCTGAGATACCACAACCAATGTCACACAGGCTATAGCTGAACTTTAAACCACACATAGGTTACTCTGGTATATAACTTCATCAACCAAGCCTATTCTGACTTTTTCGGCATTGGTCACCACCTGGGATCCACATATCCAAATTCAATGTTGCATGTCTTGTGCATAACTATATATATATATATATATATATATTCCTTTAAAATACATATCAGAAGGAATTAATCAGAATATGTATCAGAATACATATACATCGGAATGTACACATTAGAATATATATCAGAATATATCTATCAGAAAATACATATCAATATATATGCATATATATATATATATATATATATGTCAGAAGTGTGGGTTGTCATACAATGTCACACTACCTGTGAACCACACAATTGAATGCCAAAAACAAACTGCAAGGTCAAATAACCCTTGAGCATTGATTACTGTGCTAGAGGAGGCTAGAGAATTTGACAAAGGCTTCATCATGAAGGGTTTGTAGCTGCTATGTAAAAATGCATGGGCTGAATCATAAAAATGATCAATGAATCTATAGAAGAGCTTTAGCAGGGAAATGGGATAATAGTATTATATCTTAGTATTAAGAGATAACTTGTTTTCAGTGGTGTTACAAATTTCTAAAGCACCGGTAAGTGTAACACCAATGGTCTAAATAAATATCTATGTTTTATAAATAAATACATATATGTGGTTTATACAAATAAAATGATCAAATTGAAAATAAACTCAAGAGTTACATCATACAGTTGGTTTGCAGCCTATAGAAAGGACTTTAAATTTATAAATATATTATTTAATTTTCCAGAATATATGTCATTTTAAAAATTAATAGAAAATTTCACCCTGGCAGTGTGTTGCAGTACAAATCTGGAGTGGAAGAAACCAGTCAAAAGTGTGCTGAAATTTAATTGTGTAAAATATAATTAGTAAGAGTCTAAACCAGTGATGGTTTAGACACTTTAGAGCTCTCAATGCTAACAAAGAGCCAGCAGCAGCATACATACCATAGGTTCACCACTACTGGTTTTATAAATAGTGACATCACAGAAAGAAAGAGAAAATAGATTTGAGCCATATTAAAGAAGATTAAGCAATGTGACTGCTATGGTTTGTGTCTAGTTGTACCCCAAAGCCTCATGCAATCATGGGGAGGGACTTCTAGAGTTGGAGACTAACTCATGATCCACTAGGTTCTGGATGTTAGTACTACTGGGATTATGGATATGAGTGTGACACCTAGCCTGAAGTGGAGAGCCTACGTGTAATGTAAGAGAGACAGATTCTCTCCGTTGCCATTGTTGCTGCTCCTCAGCCATGAACTGCTGCTCTCTGCCCTGTGCCACTCAGCCTGGGAGCTAGTCAAGTATAGACTAAAGCCTGCAATATTGAATAAGCCTTTCCTTCCTTCATTTTGGGTGTCAGGTATTTGGCCCAGCAACCAGAGAAGAGTAACTGAGACAGAGACTGTATTTGTTACTTTTTACTCCTTGCTGGGACAAATACCCGACACTCAAAATGAAGGAAGGAAAGGTTTATTAGTTCACAGTAACTGGAGGTTTCAGTCCATATTCGGCTGACCCAAGGCTGAGTGGAGCAGGACAGAGAGCATCCAGTTCATGGCAGCGGAACAGCAACAAAATAGTGACAGAGGCAACCGACCAAACAGGGGAGCAGAGAGCAGCAGCTCTAGTCTCGCTCTCAGTCTCTCTTTATATTACATTCAGGCTCTCCACCTTAGCCTTTGCCTTAGGCTACACCCATAATCCCAGAAGTACTTAGACCTATAATCCACCCCAGGGATCATGGATCAATTCTCAAACTCTGGAAGTCCCCACCATCTGACTCATGAGTCTTTGAGGGGACAACTAGACATAAACCATAACATTCTGCCCCTGGACCCCCAAAGTCTCATACATATCCCGTTTTACAAAAGACATTTTAGTCCATCTGGAAGAGTTGCCAAAGTCCTAATAGTTGCAGCATTGCTGAAAAGTCCAAATCCCAAGTTTCCTCGAAGATCCAAGGCAAACTCTCATCTGTGAGTCCCTGTACAACAGAAGAGTTAAACATATCCAACATTCAAAGGCATAAAATAAACATTACAATTACAAAAGTTGCAAACAACAGGGTAACACAAAATACTGGGACCAATGCATGTCCAAAACCCAGCAGGGTAAACATTAAATCCCATAGTTCCAACTTGAGCATCCGATGCAGTCTGCACTGAGTTGTGAGCATCATGCAGCTCTGCTCCTACGGCATATTTGGTGGTAATTCCCATGGCTTCTCTCTTAGGCCGGCTTTGCTCCCTCTTAGCATGATCTGGGGGTTTCCACTGAACAGGGCTCTCATACCAAGCTTTACACTTCCCTGTCAGGGGCACACAGCCTGGCCTCCCAGGCCTTCTTCTGAAAATGAGGTGGAAGCCTTCTTAACCTCAGAATTCCCACATTCTGAATACACCTATGTGGATGATGCCAAGGGTTGCTGCCAGCTGGAGCAGCAGCCGAGCTTCCTTCTCTCTTGCCTGAAGGGGTCCAAGGCCTAGATCACTGAGCACTCTGACCCTGATTCCGAAAAACATTCTCCATGTGGCCGTCATTTTGGAACCTGGTTTGGCTGCTGCCACCATTCTGGTATTTGTGTCTCTGCAGCTTTCTTCTCAAGGCAAAGCCTCTCTCCCTTGCAATGCTGAAGTTGCAAAGGGTGGAGAGCTGCCACCTCTTGTGATGCCCTCAGGCCATCCTTTTGATTCTCTGGTTCCTTCCCAACAATGTAGATACTTTTAGCTCCATCTTTGTAGTCCACAGCTTTCCTGGTGCTTCCTTTCTGGCCAAACTCACATTTTAAATCATCTTTCTTGGCTCTTTGCTCTTGATTTTCAACATAAATCTGGCTAAGAGCAACCAATAACAAGCACTCCACCGCTCCAATAGTTTGCTGCTTTGAAATGTCTCTTGAAAGATTAATCAGTCCACCATGCTTAATTTCAATCTTAGGCAAAGTCTCTGGGCACGAGCAAAATTCCAAAAGACTTTCAGCCAATCCATAGCACAAATCATCTGGAGTCCAGTGACCAGTGCTGTCGTTTTTTCCAGCAGAAACCTCCTCAGCTTGGTCTTTACAGGCAGGCTTTCTGTCAGTCTTCTGGTCTAAGCTCTGACCAGAATCGCCCAAGCTGAACAGCCGAAGCCATTCTAGTGCTTTGTTTTTAATCGACATCTCTGAACCTTTCCTATCTCTTTCCATAAGCCATTTCCAAAAGCTTATAATCCACATGGTCAGGTCAGTTACAGCAAGAACCCCATTCTCTGGTACTGAATTCTGTCTTAGTTACTTTTTACTCATTGCTAGGATAGCCAACATTCAAGATGAAGGAAGGAAAGGTTTATTAGCTCACAGTTATTGGAGATTTCAGTCCATATCCGGCTGGCCCAAGGCTGAGTGGAGCAGAACAGAGAGCATCCAGTTCATGGTGGTGGAACAGCAGCAAAATGGTGACAGAGGTATCCAACAAAACAAGGCAGCAGAGAGCAACAGCTCTAGACTATCTCTCTGTCTCTCTTTATATTTCATACAGGCTTTCCACCTCAGCCTCCACCTTAGGCTACATCCATAATCCCAGAAGTACCTAGCCCCATAATCTCATCAGTACTAAAACCCATAATCCCAGGGATCATGGATCAAGTCTCAAACTCTGGAAGTCCCCGCCGCCTGACTCATAAACCATAACAGCGACCATGGGAAGATAGAAAAACAGAGGAAGAGCCGGGCGTGGTGACTCATGTCTGTAATCCCAGCACTTGGGAGGCTGAGGCAGGAGGATCGTTGTGAGTTCAAGACCAGCCTGGGCTACAAAAGTGAGCTCAAAGCCAGCCTAAACTGCACAGTGAGACCCTGTCTCAAAAAAAAAGAAAAAAAGAAAAACAGAGGAAGTTAATGTGATGTCTAAGTTTCTAGCTAAAGTTTTTCAGTCATTAACATAGAAAATATAGGGAGATACACAGAATTTCTGGAAGTACATATCTCCAGGTTTGGAAACGCAAACTTTAAGAGATTCATTGGCCATCCAAGAAGTACTAGTCTTGCTAGGGAATTAGATTCATATATCTGATATGGAAGAAAATATTAGGCTTTTTAGTAAAAGAGCTGAGTGTAAGAATCCAATATTCTAACTACACTATATCAGGCAATGTCCCTAAAGGAATCAGGGAGTATTACAGATGGTTGAAAAGCAAAAAGAATTGATTACAGGAATATGATAAAGGGAAATCAATTTGGGAAATTAGGAACCCAGAAGATAACAAGATGCTGAAGCCATTCCAATCCTTACCTTGTTATTCATAGGCTGGGTTATTGAGAAAAATTTATCAAATGTCTTTAATCCTTTATAACATTAGAATACTGGTGAATTATGGGCTTCTCATAGGGATTCAAATTAATATAATTTAAATATTTTATGTAAATGTTTAACCCAATTCTTATTACAAAGTAAGCACCTGGTCAGTATGAAGAGAAAGAGATGGAATGAGAAGTGGAAAAGATCATTAGTGCAGATCCTAAAGATATTTACCATAAGCTGAAGTAGGCAGACGGAGCTTTGGAATCACACCTTGAAAGATAATCAAGATTTAAAAAAGTGCATAGAATGTGTGCGCATTTGACTGGGAGCGGCATGCAGAGGACCCTACGGAGAATCTAAGCAGCCTCATCACCTGAAAGACTTCTCTCCCAACACATCACCCTGACATTATCCTGTCACTTGGGAAAAATGGGAGGCCAACAACTCTCATTTGCCTAAGAAGTTATTTTTAAAAATCTTAACAGGCTTTTGTTTTAAAAAGATGAATACAATATTGCAAATAATAAATAATGTATTAATAATACCAAATTGGAGGATAGAAGCTCTGCAGCCTCTTGTGAGTAGAGAATTTGTTATAGTAGAGAATGTAGTTTTCAAAAACACAAGACAAAAGAAAAATGCCTCCTATCACTGTCCAAATGTCTTTGATTTCCACCAGCAACACTGTAATTCACTCATCTTATTTTCATATGTTCTAATAGTTGCTTGCTTTCTGTTAAAAATAAATTCACGCTAACTTCTCTAATACAGTGAAAGACAATCAAGGAGAAGAGACGCCCTCTTGGTTCCTTCTTACTCATCAGGACCAGGGTTCTCAAATGCAAACCTAAACTCTAATCACCAAGGAAGCTTACTGAAGTTGCAGGCCCAAAGACCAGGTGCTTCAATATCACCAGTCTAAGGTAAGGACTAGGGATCTT
>PVJA010013194.1:28979-50211 GCA_004027025.1 Myocastor coypus | reverse complement strand
AAAAAAAAAAAAAAAAAAAAAAGACAGAGTCTCACTATGCAGTTCAGGATGGCCTTGAGCTCACTTTTGTAGCAGGGCTGGTCTCAAACTTGCATGGATCCTCCTGCCTCAGCCTCCCAAGTGCTGGGATTACAGGCGTACGCTACCACGCCCGGCTATGACAGTGGTATTATATTAACTTAGTTCTATGAGGTTGTTGGCCTTTAATCAGCTTTATTTTGCATTGAGATGAAAATATATCAAGGTTAATGAGTTTTTTTTTTTAACTCAAGTTATAAAATATTCCTCTATTGAGTTGGAGTGATTTTGACTTTTTTCTATCTGATATTTCTGGTTTTTGGATTTGTTCAACACTTTCACTAATTATTTTTTACTAAAGACTAGTATAAAAAATAATTACTATTAGGAATACTTATTCATTACAGAGTTATTCATAGATTCATGTTTACTAAATACTTTTTATTTTAAGGAGAATAGAAAAATAATAGATAAAACATTAGAAATAATACACAGTTTTTAAAAAACAAGATGAAAGGTATTCAACAGTGGTTTTTGTAGTGCATATTGCTGTCTTTAAAGTATTTGCTCAGATTACAGATATAAGCATATAAAAACAGTCAAAGTAAAAATTTTAAGCTTTAACTGTTTCAAAAGAAACTGATAGAAATTAGTATAATCATCTTAGCTATTGCGTATATACATACATGAGTATTTTTCCCCTTTTCCTTTTTTTCCCTTTCATCCCAGTTGTTTATTCCTTATGTTCAGTTTCTTTCCTTTTTACTGTATCTATTGTACCTTTTAGATTTTATTTACTTTTTTAGGTCTTTTTTTTTTTTTTTTAATGTATGTGGTACATAGTCTCACTATGCAGCTTGGACTTGTAATGATTTTCCTGTTTTTAGCCTCCCCTGTGGTGGGATTACAGATATGCATCACCATGCCTGGACTCAGTGGCCTGCTCATTGTGCTCAAGGGCAGAGCTGGCATGGCAGGTTGGACCAGGACTTTCAGGTTCTTATGCCAGGGAGACAATATGGTGTTCATTCATGTGAGTCTGATTTATTTCACTTAAGAGTATAGCCTCTTAAAGTAATAATATTAAGTATAGCCTCTAGTTACACCTGTTTACCTATAAAAGCCTCAAGCTTTTTTTTTTTTTTTTTTTTTTTTTTGCCAGCTCAGCCCACCCTGAGGGGAGGGCTGGCACACAGTATGTGGTACCAGGGATCAAACCACAGTCCCCTGCACCTGCCTAAGTTTGTTTAAGCAGGAGCTTTAGACCGCTGGAGCTATCTCACTGACCCAAGTTTATCTTTCTTTATAGCTTACTAATATTCCATAAAACATTTTCAAAGTCCCATTACTCTATAAGTATTACTAACTGATTGTACCACTGGAACACCCTAAATCTCATTAATCAAAATCAATGTTGTACTTGTTTTGAATTTATTATATAATTTTTCTATTAGATAAACCAATTCTTGAGTATTTTATTTCTTGCTAACTCTTCATTCTTCCATTGGAATATGACTTCAAACCTTACACTCCTTTTCTTAAGCATCTTTAAAACTTGTGATTCTGAGGATCAGTAAAAATTGTAATTAAAGTTGGGTGTACTGATGTGTTGTAGTTTGGGATTCTGCCAAAGGAAACAATATAATAACACAGGGCAGTTAATTATAAGATTATTTTTAATAGTTGCCCAAAGAGTGACATACAAAAGGAGTTCAGGAAATCT
Source organism: Myocastor coypus (assembly GCA_004027025.1). Taxonomy (NCBI): domain Eukaryota; kingdom Metazoa; phylum Chordata; class Mammalia; order Rodentia; family Myocastoridae; genus Myocastor; species Myocastor coypus. The sequence continues at coordinate 48,470 of PVJA010013194.1, read as the reverse complement.
GCCCACACACTGAAGACCAAAGAATCCAGTTGAGGGCCAAATGAGCCCATGGTATTATCCTGCATGAGTTTAGCCAAAGACCTAGAACCCATAACGGTGTCCTCTCATGAGTCCAGCTGGAGGCCAAGAGCCTACAGCAGTGCCCCATACAGGCCTAGTTCACTGATCTGTGTGGAGAAGACTGAAAGGTCAGTGTCCAGCAGAACATCCTTGCAGTCCCACAGCTCTACTAGAGCTACTCCTTTGGCCAAATGTTTCATATCATTCTCCTGGCTTTTTTTTTTTCCAGAACTGGGGTTCAAACTCATGACCTTACACTTACCAGGCAGGCACGTGCGCTATGGAGCTATCTCCCCCCCCCCCTTTTTTTTTTCTCCTGACTCTTTGCTCTTCATTCTAGACATCCATCTGGACAAAAGATCTCAACAGTAACCATGCCACTATCTCAAAAGTATGCATTGAAATTTTTCTTTATGCACCTAGGCAGTATCTTTAAATAAAAGCAAAATGTAGACCTACTTTCTGCCAAGCACAGTATACTACCTGGGATCCAGCTCACTATCCCAACAGATAGTGCAAGCCTATAATTCCAACACTGTGAGTTTGAGGCCAGCCTGGGCTACATAGTTAGTTCAAGGCCAGTATATACTACATAGCAAGACCTTATCTTAAAAAAAAAATTATAATTAAGAAAACTATAAGCACCTGCCTGGCAAGTACAAGGGCCTGGGTTGGATCACTGGTACCACATGCTGTGCTGGCCCTGTCCGTGGGTACACTGAGCCAGCAACTTGAGTCTAGACATAGTGGTTCATACCTGTAATCTCAGAACTAGGCAGACTAAAAACAGGATCACTACAAGTCCAAGCTCCATAGTGAGACCCTGTACCAAATACATCAACACTGGAGATTGAAGCCAACTTTTACTGAGCTATACCTTCAGCACTTTTTATTTCTTACTTTTAGAGGATTTTTAAGTCACTAAGTTGCCCCTGGCTGATCTTGAAGTTTTGATCTTACTTCATCAGGTTCTCAGAGTGCTGGGAGGACAGGCTGCCACCATGCCCAGCTTACCGATCTTTGTTATACTAAGGTTAATTCTTCACAGTGTAGGTTATGTGGCATGTATCCATTATACCAGCACTCATGAGGAGCTGAGACAGGAGGATTGCCAAGCATTTCAAGCCAGCCTAGGTTACTTAGTGAGTTCAATGTCAGCCTGAAAACTCCATTGTGAGCTCTACCAAAAAAAATACACGAAAAAGTTTGTTCTAATTTTGTAAGTTAGAAAATTGTATATATTTTATTTTTGTTGTTGTTATTTTAGGGATGCCCAAGAGAGGAAATAATGACCATGCTAAGTGACCTGATTAAAAATATTCCAGATGCTAAAAAACTTGTTAAATATTGGATATGTCTTATACGTATTGAATCAATCACAAGTCCTATTGAAAATATTATCTCAATCTATGAGAGGGCTGTTCTAGCAGGGGCTCAGGTAAGGCTAAAATTTATTGTTCTCTTTTATTATAGTGTAAGTGATGAAGGATTATTTTGGAACATGTCACAGTGTAACTTGATAAAATTATCCTCATACATATTGAAGTAATAAATATTTAAAGACCACAGTGAGGATGTCACTCAGGAGTACAGCACAGAAACCTGCCTGGGTTCTATCTTCAATTCCTGGTACCAAATGTAAATAAGGATTGCTTTGTATATGTTGTATCTTAATCTTTTAAATTTCACTCAGGGGCCAAGCATGATTAGATCTTAGATAATGGATGTAAGCTGATGTAACTTTAACGAAACTTTCGAGAGAGATTTTAGTACATGTCATTTTGTGCATTTCCTAGGTGAAAAATTTGCTAAGACATTATTTTAACTTGCTTATTGGATATATAGCAAATAGAATCAAATTGACTTTTAAAATGTCACAGAGCTCAGATGGCTTTGTGGGAGAACTGTTTCTCTTCAAGAGCAAATGCTTCACATTTATAACTGTGTAAATTATTGTTGCTCACATAAAGAAAATAACAGAACACTAATCTCCTTAGTAGTACTACCATACTAGTTTGATACCAAACCTATCACCTGTTCCACTTGGTTAATAGATAAATCTCTGCATGGAACACATTTCTTGAGAGTTTTTTGTTTCTTTGGTTGGTTGGGATTCACGATTCTCTTGTTTTTGTGGATAAATGTTTCTAAAACATTTCCTTTCGAACAAATTTCTCAGTGATACTTTTTTTAAGAGATTTTTGTATATCATCAATTTTTAACTTTTTTTTTTACCACTTTTTAAAAATCTTTACTCATTTGGTATAGCATCTTGCTATACGGCTCAGACTCACAGTAATTCTCCAGTCTCAGCCTACCCAGTGCTGGTATTACAGGCATGTGCCAATATGCCCAGTTTTAGTGGCTGACCAGTGAGCTTGGGGTTCTAGGGCCGGCATGACACGTACTGCAGGTCAAACCCGATCCCTGAGCTTGCCAAGTTGGCACTTAGACCACCAAGCGATCTCTCCAACTATTTTTTGGCCTTTTAAAAGAAATGTCTTTTAACTTTATTCTTAGAAAAACCAACAAATGTTATTGGGCCTTGCACTGGAATTAAGTTAAATATTAGCATACGTGAGGTATTAGGGTTGATCCTCCTCATGACCAAAAATGAAACAAAGCACAGCCAATATTGTTAGTGAATCTTAGATGTAAAATATTTTCTTAGCCGGGCATGGTAGTGCACACTTGTAGTCCCAGCACTTGGGAGATGAGGCTGGAGGATCTGTGTGAGTTCAAGACCAGCCTGGGCTACAAAGGCGAGCTCAAGGCCAGCCTGAATTGCATAGTGAGACCCTGTCTCAAAAAGACCAAAAAAAAAAAAAAAAAACTTCTTGCTGGGTAATTGTATTTGATAGAATCATATTTGAAGGCAAATGTTAGGTCCTTAGTACACTGAACCAGAAGGGTCATTACTTAAAGTAGCTTATGGAAGTGTACCTAGGATAGAAAACTGAAGTGAAGGCTGCTGATAGAAGGTAGTAATATGAAGATGAAGATGTAACACAAGGGCAGAATCGGGAAACAATCATAAATAGCCAAGAAAGTTGGAAGTACAATTGGTGAGTAATTCTGGCACTTACTGAAACTGAGACTATCACTAAAAACTTGTTTCATATAATATATTGAATATGTTGTATAAATAAGCATGGTAGTTCAAAGGCACATAGTAAGAGACTATAATAGCTAACAAATAATAAAGAATAAGTTTTTAAAACTATGTTGGGGTCATCAGAGATGTATTTAATAGCATATAAAATAAAGATATAAGGGGCTGGGGAGATAGCTCCGTGGCACAAGTGCCAGCTTTGTAAGTGCAAGGTTGTGAGTTCGAACGCTGGTCCCACACACACAAAAAAATAATAAAAATAAATAAATAAAATAAAGACATAACCATGACTTGGTTTAAGAGAAAGGGAGCTGTTAAACTTAATATAAATTAGTTTTTGAGTAAATGTTAATGTCAATTCTCTAATCATTAGTTTTGTTCCTATCAGCTAAGCAGCAGTAGTTACCAAAGACTTAAGAAAAAAACTGGAGAAAATTTTAAACTATCTTTACTTCATTTTATTTTATGTTAGAAATAAGATTGAAAAACATGAGAAGCGTAGCTTACAAAGCATTGCTTCTTTTAAAATATGGAGTTTTAATTGCCAGTTTTAATATTTTCAACCCAATTTCCGAGAGTACAAAATTTACATGTATCTGCCTTTTTCATTGAAATAAATTAAGCCTATTGAAGAGTTGCGACAGATAATTGTGGATATTATAACAATGAAGAATCAAGAAAAAAGCAGTTGTGGTAAGTTTTAGTTTCTTTTGTTTCCTTTAAGTGAATTGTGATTTTATTGTATTTCTTTGCCAAATTAGGTTATAAAATCCTTAAATTTAAAATACATAGATTATTTTTTATACTTGTTGATCTGCCTTTGAGATAAAAATGGAGATCTAGTTCAAAATCCAAATTTGTCATTATCTATAAAAATTACTTACCTCTCCTCCTAAATGAGGAAATATCCAGGGGAACATGGGAGATGGATGTGATCTGATGTTGTGAAAAAGTAGATGCAAAAATGTAATGAAAAGCCAGGCGTGGTGGTGCACGCCTGTAATCCCAGCACTCGGGAGGCTGAGGCAGGAGGATCGATGTGAGTTTGAGACCAGCCTGGGCTATAAAAGTGAGCTCAAGGCCAGCCTGAACTGCATAGTGAGACCCTGTCTCAAAAAAGACAAAAAAAAAAAAAAAAAAAAAAAATGTAATGAAGAGTCTGATTCCCTGTAATTGTCACTGCCTCTAGAGACATGTACAAGGATAAAACTAGTTTTTAAATGTAATTGTTTTTCTCTTATTTTTTTTCCTAAATTTAACTTGTCTTCTAGCAGATGTTGTAGAAATATAAGATCTAAACAGAAAAACTGTCTTCTAAATCGGAGTTTTTGTAAATAGCAAGAAAATGTTAAGTTGGAAATATAAGACAAATAATGGAGACAAACACCCCTTAGACATCTCTCAGATATCTCAAACCCACATATCCAATATTGAACACATGACTTTTTTTCCTAAATTGGATCTTTTTTTTGTATTTTTAGGGAAAGGTCTATAGGAGTTCAAGTTCTCACTACTAGATCAGACTCATAGTGATCCACCTGTTTACAGCCTCCCAAGAGCTAGGATTACAGGTGTGTGCTACCACACCCTATCTCAATTGCCATCTCAGTGGGGAGGGGTGAGCTGGCCCGCAAAGCAGTTCCCGGGCATCGATGGGGTGATTCCCCAGCACCTGCAAACATTTGAGCTATTTGGCTGGCCCATGGATTGTCCTATTTTATTGAATGGTGCTATTCGGTTGACCAGGGCAGACACTTGGGGTGACTTTTTACTCCCTCTTTCCTTCCTTCCTACATCAGCCAATCAAATTCAATCTAAGTTCATAACAATTTGAAAATTTGTATCCTTGCCATTCTTCCTCTGTACTCTGGCCAAAGTCATCTCTAGCTTTTATCTGAATGATCACAGCCATCTTTCTTCTTACTCCATTCCAATCCATTCTCCACGTTACAGTCAGGTTACTCATGGCTTGAATTCTTGAGTCCATATTTCCTTCTTGTCACTTTCTATTTCCCCTGCATTCATGAGTTTCTTAGTTTTTCTAGAATGGCTTAGAGTTTTTCTTTCAGGAATGCAGGTCAGTCTGCTTTTTTATAGCTTTGTATATACTTCGATTCTCCAAAATAACCTCCTGAAATACTCTGATAATCTTTTCCCTCACCCCATCCAAATTGGTTAAATGTACCTGTTTTGTTCTCCTGTTTTCCCCATACAGAATTTCATGTGGTTGATTACTTGTTTTGCTTTTTAAACTATAAACAAGTACATAAGGATGGTATCTGATCTTCCTCACCACTGTATCATCAGTGCTGCTGTAATGCTTAGCATATATTAGGCACCTAAATATTAATGGTTCCAGATTGTTTCTTTCCCTGTTTGCACTGCCACTCACTAAAGAATCACAGCCACTTATGCTACAAAACCATCTCAGGAAAACCTAATGATTCTTCTAATAATTAAATCCAGAGACCTTTTCACCTTAAAGGATTTACCAGGATATCTCTTTTAAGCTTTAAAATGTAGCCCTTTGCAATAGTACATGCCTATAATCTCATCTATTGAGGAGGCTCAGACAAGAGGATTAAAAAGTTTAAGCCAGCCGGGCGTGGTGGCGCATGCCTGTAATCCCAGCACTTGGGAGGCTGAGGCAGGAGGATCGGTGCGAGTTCGAGACCAGCTTGGGCTACAAAAGTGAGCTCAAGGCCAGCCTGAACAACTTAGACCCTGTTTCAAAAAAAATTTTTAAGAATTATTTTATTTTATTTTATTCTCGTTTCAGAACTTTTGTTTGTTTTGGTTTTTTTTAACCCTGCCCTGAGGGTAGGGCTGGCACAGCATGTGGTGCCGGGGATCGAACCACGGTCCCTGCAGCCGCCCAAGCTTTCCTAAGCAGGCGCTTTAGGCCACTGAGCCATCCTTCCAGGCCCCTCAAAATTTTAATAAAGGGGGCTCTCTCATTCTCCCACCCTCCAATTTTCCCTCCTTTCCTCTGTCTCCATCTCCATCTCTCTCCATCTTCCCATTCTCAGAAAAGAATAAAACTGTCAGCCGGGCATGGTGGTGCACAACTGTAATCCCAGCACTTGGGAGGCTGAGGCAGGAGGATCAGTGAGTTTGAGACCAGCCTGGGCTAGAAAAGTGAGCTCAAGGGCAGCCTGAACTGCTAGTGAGACCGTGTCTCAAAAAGAAAGAAAGAAAAAAAAAAAGAATAAAACTCTTCTCTGTAAAATAGTTGGCAGCAGCTTTTTATGTAGGAAAAGTATTAATTAGGAAATGGTAGTTTCGTTCTTTAACTTGAGAATTCAGCCAAATAGGAATAGTTATATTGTCTTCTAATTTTGTTCTTAAAATTGGCCAAAAGTATAAATATGTGCAATTAAATGTATTTCTTATAGGAGGAAATACTGAAGATGTTTGTAGAACCAATGAACAAATCCAGGAAATCAACATCGAGGATACAGGCATTGATCTAGAGCTAGGAAAACCAGAAATGGAGACTAAACATGATAGAAATGTGGTATTTGAAGATTATGAACAATGGCAAGATGACAAAAAGAAGAGTCCAATTGATAATTTTAAAACCTCTGATACAGAAAATAGATCAAGTTGCTTAATTAAATATAATATATCTACTACACCATACTTGCAAAGGTAAACTTTTATAATATAAAGTATTACAATTTCTTCTCATGCTTAGTGATTTTATTTATCAATGCTAAAGATCAAACCCAGGATCTCATGCCTTCTGAGTCAGTGATTTAGCATTTAGCTGTATCCCCAGACCTAAATGATGCTTAAAAATTTTTTTATGATAACTTCAGATTAGAACTGTTATTTATTAATATGGAAGTTTTAAAAAATGAAATACAATGGGGGCATTTTAACCTTTTAAATACTGTATGGAGGGTCAGGGAGATAGCTCCATAGCACAAGTGCCTGCCTGCCAAGTGGAAGGTCGTGAGTTCATAAATAAATAAATAAATAAATACTGTATGGGCTTTGCTTTTCCCTAACTATTGATACTTTAACGAAGAAAACTTGTATCTCTTTAATCTTGTACAAGTAGATCTTAGAAGTGAGGAATTAACCCGATAAATCAAGTATCTACTGTGTGCAAGTTGTAATAACAAAAAAACTAAATTTCTCACTTTCAGTATTTCTGAGTTTCTGTAAGACAGTCAGATAGCTGTATTGTACAAGTTACAATATGAGAAATAGCTTAAAAGTACAAACTACAAATATTAACATTTTTTAAGTTTTCAGAATAATTTTAGAAGCTTTTCTTCCAGCATAAAAAAGAAGATGCAGCTTGATGAAACAAATTCTGCATTTAAAGAACTCAAGTTTCTAACACCGGTGAGACGTTCTCGACGTCTTCAAGAGAAGACTTCTCAGTTGCCAAATATGTTAAAAGACCATTACCCTTGTGTGTCTTCCTTGGAACAGTTATCAGAGTTAGGAGGTGAAACCGATGCTTTTTTGTGTCGTCCTAATGTAGCACTGTGTCCTATGTACTCTGAAACTGAGACCTCAGAGGAGAAATAAAGTTCCAGAAGGGAGCGAGGGTTTTTGTTATTCCTGGGGTGTTAATGAAGCTTCATATTTCCTTTGAATATGAAGTTGGCCAAGTATCTTAAGTATTTGTGAAAAAAGATCCTATACCAGTTGATGTCATAGGAGTTGTTCATCTGTGTGGAAAGCTAATCTGACCCAAGTCAGTATCAACAGACTGAGTTTTTAAGATACACAAATTTTATCCATTTCTTTATCATATTCCTTAAATATAGATTTATAGTAATGTTGCCTTGTTTACTAACTTTAAGTATAGTAATGATGTATTATCAGAAAGTGAAGCATTCTGGATAGAATTTGTATTACATGAACATGTCTGAAAAAATTTGGTGCATTTCTCTGCCTTTAAACAAAATACTATTCTTTTTATGGCTTGATAAATGTGAAAGTCAAAATTTTGGGCTGAGAGCTAGGCATGGTGTGATATCGTGTAATCCTAGCACTCAGAGGGTGAGGCAAGAAGACTGTAAATTCAAGGTCAGCCTGAACTACTTAGTGAAACACTGTATCAAGAATAAAACTAAACAAAGACATAAGAACTTGAGACAGGAAAGACAGAATAAAGCTCAGTGATAAGAGTGTATGCTTAGCATACCTGAAGTCCTATATTCTATATCTAGCACCAAATGGAAAAAAGTAAAAAATTGTAATGTATGGAGTCATCCCCTTGGGGCCCAGCAGGATGGCTGAGTGGTCTAAAGCGCTTGCTTAGGAAAGCTTGAGCGGCTGCAGGGACCGTAGTTCGATCTTCGATCCCCAGCACCACATGCTGTGCCAGACCTGCCCTCGGGGCAGGCTGAGCCAAGCCGTAAAAATAAACAAACAAACAAAAGTTCTTTTGGAGTCATCCCCTTAAGTGTTAGGACGTTCAGGGTTTAGCTTGCTTTTCTCCAAACTTAAGTCATTCAGACTGTTATATTCTGTTGCATCCCTTAATTAGCCTTGGTTCTTCTGTCTTTTTTCTTTACAACACTATCTGTTGTCTTTCCCTCAATGTCTTTTGATTATAACTGAGTTTGCAGAGAAATTGTTAAAATGTTTCAACTCTACAATTTCAAATAAGTGAATACTAAAAATTTAAGAACTATATGTGAAATGAGTGTCAATAACATAGCCTTATGTTCATTCCATTTTTATTTTATTTTATTTTATTTTATTTATTCTCTTATAAGAGTAGTATTGTTCTTAATGTTATTCAGTGTACAATAAAAATATCTGTATAATGTTCCAGTTATATTTCTTTTTGATGCTTTTCTTTGCTACACTTTCAGCCCCATTTTGACTTTTACTTCTAGTAGTTTAGGTTGCAATGTGGCTCAACAATAGAGCCCTTACCATGCACACACAAGAGCAGCCCTGGGCTTAATTCCTAACACTGCCAAGCAAAGAGTTTACAAGATGCTGTTTATGGTGGTGCTGGTGATTGAAGGGCCTTGTCTTACTTTTTCATCTCTGAGACTTAATACCCAACCCCACCTCTGAAAGAAGGAAAGGTTTATTTTAGCTCACAGTTTGTAGAGGTTTCAGTCCATATTCTGCTGGCTCCCAATACAGGGCAGCACAATAGAAGAGAAACAGCTCTTAGCATCACAGTGAGAAGTAGAGAGAGCAAGGGAGGTGGAGGAAGAGATAGGCACAAACCATGCATCCAGACCTACCTCTTCCAGTCATCCCACCTAACAGCAAGCCAGCTATGAGTCCTAATAATCCAATCACCTTCCAAAATCCCCTCCTATGAGGGGATTGCATGAGGCTTTGGAGAACATTACTATTAGCTGAAATACAGATTTATAGCTGGAAAGTAAGGGATGGATCTGCTGGACCCAGTGTGATGCTCCTTGTTAGTGCTCCATGGACACCAGAGACCTAACCAGGGATTTGGCTTCTTTCCCTTGCACCCTGCTGGTCATCCTCTGCTCTGCAAGTGAGTCCAAATAAACTCATTCACTCCCAAGAAGTTACTTTCCTGTTTTCTGGGAAATTTACACAACCATAAAATTGGAATGTATCATTTTAATAAAAACTAGCTCTCAGGATGCAAACTTGGGAAGTAGCCATTTGGGAGACTGTCTGGGTTTCAGTGCGTGCTGCGAAACATGTACATTTGTGTTGGGTCAAAAGTTCTCTGGGGCAGACACAACTGAAGCTTTCTACTTCCTGTCCTCTCCACCTAATAACGAGGTGTGTCAACATTTGTCCTTTGATTTTTAACTTTTCCCATAAACCTTAGCTCAGTGGTTCTCAACCTTCCTAATGGCCTGACCCCGCAATACAGTTCATGCCGTGGTTACCCCAAACCAAAAAATAATTGTGGTGGCTATTTCAAAACTAATTTTGCTACAGTTATGATTCGGAATGTAAATACATGATATGCATTATGTATTCTCATTGCTACAAATCAAACAATTAAAACTGATTAATCACAAACACAGTATATGTTGAAATATGTTTATTACTAATTCCAATAAATAACATTTCACCATGTCATAGCATGGGTTTAAATATAACAATTCCAAATAACATTTTCCAATGGCTTTAGGAGACCCCTTGTGTTTTGGTCGTTCGACCCCCACTGGAGTCAGCGATCCACAGGTTGAGAACCGCTGCCTTAGCTCCAGAGGCAATATTAATGTTTCTTTGCTATGTAAGGGTATAAACGCAGGAATTTCAGAACAGGATAGCCTGCCTTGCACTTAGCTACTAAAGGTGAGAACCAAGTGCACCACGGGTGAAATTTATCTATCCTGGGCGTCTATGAAAACTGGAGACAAGCTGACCTTACTAGGAGACACTGGCTCAATATTACTAGCACTGTTGTAGAGCAACATGGAAAAACAGCTTTAAAAAGGTCGGGGTAATCCAAGAAAAGTACCTCCCGCCCAGATGTAGGCGGCTTCGAGGGTCGCAACCCTAGAAACGACTCATCGCCCCGCCCCGCGGAAGCGCCATTGGCCAGGCGGGGCCGTGGCGAAGGAGCTACGCGGGTTGCGAGGAAGGCGGGTGAGGCGAGAGCTCCTCGCGTGGGGGCGACACCTGGAGCGAGGAGCGCGGCCCTGGGCTCTACGAAGTTTCCGGGGTCCCGGGCGGTGTAGCGGCAACCTTGGGTGGGTGAGTGGGTTGTGCGCCTCGGTACCCGGACCGGCCCTCTGTCGGGCCTGGCCTGCGCCCGCCCGCTCACAAACCTCGGCTGCACGGAGTCGCGCGGCAGCGCCCATGGGCGCAACGCTTCCGCGCTGGGGGTTGAAGTGCGCCTGCGCCCGGGCTTCCAGCGCTCTGCTGCTGCTTAGCCTAGTTTACGTCTTGCCAGTGGTCCCAATACGGGGAATTCGCAGAGCATTGTAACCAGAAAGGACCCAATGCTGTTTTTAGCTAAGCAAAATCTGCTCGGCCTTATCACTACCCAGTGTATTAAGTGAAGGTCTGAAAATATCAGGAACAAGGGAAGCATAATGCTAAAGGTTAGGGTAGTGGTAGAGGGCTTGGGTCTCTCCTGTGCCCAGATATACTCAGAGACAGAACTGATCTTGTAGATAGTCTTTGAAGACATCGCTGTAAGTAATATGGTTAGGTGGAGAAATTATTTCTAGGGTTTCCTGGTAATTCTGTCATAATACAGGAATGCAAACGAAGTTTTGCAGATCCCTATGATAGATGATTTGGTGTGTCGTTTTGGCCTTTAGTCTGCTCTATTATTTAGAATTCATTGTGATGTAATTGGGAAAAAGAAAGAAAAGCTCACCAGTAATGCTAGTACTCCTGAAGGCTAAAAGACCTGAGAAGGTCTAAAACAACCTGGGCATTTGAGCAGTTTACTGAGAACCTGTCTCAAAATATACTAAGGGCAGGGTGTATAGCCTATTTTTATTTTGCTTTGTTTTATTTTATTTTATTTTGCAGAACCAGGGATCGAACTCGACCTTGCACTTGCCAGGCAGGTACTTGTGCCTCTGAGCTATCTCCCCAGCCCCTAGGGTGTATAGTTTAGAGTGAAGGCCCTCAGTTCAACTTCCAGCACCATCAAAAACAAAACTCTGCACCTCCTCACTTACTGAGGTTTGTGGTTACCTCTGTGTAAGGTGTCCATGGTGGCAGGGACCAAGAGAGATTTTTGGAGGGTTATAGCTTTAACTCAGAGTCTATCTGTTCCATGGAAGTGGCAGGGAAGAAGTCTTTCATCTTCTTAGAGGCCCTGCAATTAAACTAACAAAAGACAGATTAAACAGGGAAAAAATTGTAGTACATATGTCAAAGTGGTCCCTTATGTATCCGGGAAGCTATGTTCCAGACACACCTGTGGTAAGTGAAAATTAATGAAGTAATGATGTTATATTTTAGTATTTACATATGTTTTAAGGCTTTATAAACCCTTCCTACAGTTATAAACCTTTCCCACACTTTTAAAAACACTTCTAATGTTCTTAACCATTTTCTAACCTCATAAACCTATGTAATTTTAACAATATACAGTATGGTACCTCAAAGTCCCATGATATAGAAAAAAATCCTTGATAAATAATTTCAATTAATATTTTTTGAAAACCCACAAAACAGTGAGTCTGCAAGTCGAACTGCAAAATAGCAAAGGACTGCTGTAAATGTAGAGTGTCACAGCTTCAGTCTTCTTGCTTAGTAGAAGCCGGGTATGGTGGCTCACACCTGTAATCCCAGCACTTGGGAGGTTGAGACAAGAGGATCAGTGTAAGTTCAAGACCAGCCTGGGCTACAACAGTGAGGTCAAGGCCAGCCTGAACCGCATATGGAGATCCTGTCTCAAAAAGACAAAAAAAAAAAAAAAAGCCATAGGGTAAATTGTCATAGGAAGGTAAATATTTTGGGGAAACTAACAGAAGGTAAGGGTTATTGAGTATGTAGTATGTGACTCAAAGTGGTGCTTTCCCCATTGATAAAATTCCCTTCTTCCTGAAAACTGAGAACACACAAATGGAAATTTGGTGGCCTTTCATAGTAAAATTTATGCTTTGTATTTAGACTGAAAGGACCAGGGCAAACAAGCAGATTGCTTTCAGCTCAAAATTGTCCTTACGTAAAAATAGTTATTTTCAGGGTGGCATACTCTGACCCCCTTCAGAAGGAAATCGTTGCTTTTGGCCTCACCTGGTGGTTAAAGCTACTTTGAATGAATTAACTCTCAGATGTTTCTGTTTTTGAATATAGTTTGGAGCACAGAAGGTGTCCACCTGCACAGAGCCCAGCTGTGGTGCCAGCATGGATGGCTTTGTGGTCCTGAGAGTGATTGGGGAGGGCTCCTTCGGCAGAGCTCTTTTGGTTCAGCAAGAAAGCAGCAAGCGGATGTTTGCCATGAAAGAAATAAGGCTTCCCAAGGTTATTGCTAAAGAAAGTAGCTCACATTGGAAGTGAATGTGTGTGATTTATGAGGTTTAACATGAAATTTGTCCTTGAAAATGTGTAGGGGCTGGGGAGATAGCTCAGTGGAATAAATGCTTGCCTGGCAAGCACAAGGTCCTGAGTTTGAACCTCTGGTACCACCAAAAAAAAAAAAAAAAAAGAAATGTATGATCAGTTTATTCATTCCTGTTTTCGCAAAGGCTTGGTATATTTATGCAGTTCTTAGGATAGTGTCATTAACAAAGGAAGAGAAACAGTCACTGTGTGCTGTTTTATCTCTGAGTTATTTGGTAATTTCTAATTTCATATACATAGCATTAACAGAAGCAACTCAGGTACAGTAATGATCATAAACATAAACAGCGACGAGCAAAGCTTTAAAATACAAACTTGTGTTGGGAATCTACTTTTTAGATCACTTTATATTGCTATATGTCTTTTTTTTTATGTATTTAGTACAGTGTCTCACTACATAGGTCAGACTCAGTGATCCTCCTGTTTTCAACCTCCCACGTGCTGGGATTACAGGTGTGCTCTGCTATGTCCAGTCTCAGTCTCTGTCTCAGTGTGCCCTAGGGTGGGACCAGCACAGCAGGACAGCAATGGAGCCCTGATCCCTGTGCCTGCCTAAGCACTAACTATCTGGCCAGCTAGATCACTATGGATTTTACTTCTCTGTAGACAGTTTGTTAAAGTATATAATAGTTGTTCTAGGGAAGAATCCATGTCAGGTTGGTTAATGTTATTTTGGCCAACTTTATTTTTATTTTTTGTACTTTAGGGAAGGGTCTACAGTGTGTTCAGGGTCTCAGTAATCAACTTTAAAATTTTTTTAGAAAATCTTTTATTTATTTATTTGGTAAAGGGTCTTGCTACACAGCTCAGACTAGTAGTGATCCTCCTGTCTCAGCCTTCCCAGAACTAGAATTACAGGCATGTGCCACCACACCCAGTTTTGAGGCTGGTATTGCATCCCTGAGTTTCCAAGGCCAGCATGGCATGGGGTACCAGGCATCAAACTGAGGTCCTTGTGCTTGCCTGGCAGGTGCTTAGACCGCTGAGCTATTTCCCCAGTCCTCAGTTTCTTGATCTTAAGAGTAAAACACTCTGGGAACTTGTGACTGGAATGCTGCTCCAGGCTGGCGGCCAAGTGCAACACCAAGGTGTCCAAAACCTTGCTACACATGAAGTTCATGTGAAGAGGACTGGACTCAAAACCAAGCAACACCTGGAGGGAAGGAAGAGAAGATCATTAGTGAAGAGCGCCAGCACTTGGATTTGTCTGCACTTACAGAGTTTCCTCACAGAAGAGCAGAGTTTCTTTTCTCTTTTTTGGGTACCCAGAATCAAATTTATTCTCAAGCCTGCCACGTAGGCACTGTGCCACTGAGTTCTGTCTGTGGCTCAGACTTCCTTATGTGAATATCTCCATGGAAGAATGTCGCTCAAGATTTAATCCTGACATTGAGAAATTAATGCTTCAGCAGATTGCTAAGAATAAAGGATAAAGCAGAGGAGGAAGGGGAAGATGAACAGTAGAGCTCACTGTGTCAGGTGAGGAAAGGGCTAAAGAGACTTTGATGAGGACAGTTGGAAAAAGTTGGCCAAGAGAGACTACACTAGTATGATGGAGATGAAAATGGAAATGAAACCAATTAAAACATAAAAGGTATTCTGAAAGCCCCAAGCTTAAAATGGACACCCTCAAATGGCTCAGGGTTCCTGGGAAAGCAGAGCATTTTGGAACTCATCCTGATCGTGTCTCTAATTGCTAACATGTAATGTATATTTGTAAAGCAAAGTGTAATTTTAGAAACATGATGTTTCTGAAATATATGGGAGATGTTATATATCCTTTTCCTAAGGGAATTCATGAAGACTATAATTCTAGTGTACTTAGGCACAAGGTTGCTTGTTAAAGATTTTTAGACCTCAGATTTTTAAAAACTACATAGTCCTCTAGCTGAGTGTGGTGGTACTCACCTGTAATCCCAGCAGCTGAGAGACAGGAGGATCACTGATTTTGAGTTGACTCCTACAAATTTATGTCAGTATTTCAGTTGCCCTTATGTTTATATTTTGCTTTAAATAATCATGTCAATCTAATTCATGCATTCATTTTGGAATCAAGTGTCATGAGAAATTATTGTATGTTAATTCATTAAGAACAAGCAGACTTAAAAAAAAAAAAAGAACAAGCAGACTGCCGGACATGGTGGTTCATGCCTATAATCCCAGCACCTGGGAAGCTGAGGCAAGGAGGATTACCATGAACTCAGGGTCAGCCAGAGCTGCATAAGCTAGTCAAGGCCAGTCTGCATTACATAGTGAAACTGCCTTAAAAAAAAAAAGAAAAGAAGAAAAACCTACACTATGAAGCATCTGTATACTACTAGTTTATTGCCTGTTTAGGTAGTACATTTTGTCATTGTTTAAGGCATTTAAGAAATCCTGCAATAAATGTCTTTTCACATGAAGAAAAAAGGAAGACATTGAGTTCCTCCTTGTAGAGTAAGTTAGCGATGGTCTTGGCAATGTATTTAGCCTGTTGTCATTGTCCATCCTTGATGTGATAATACACCTGCATATTTTTTTCATCTGTGACCAGATAAGGTGATTTTGACTGTTTGAGCATGAAAAATCTGGCTTTCTTTTAGGATGTATTATTACTGTTATTTTTTTATGGATTTAGTATGGGGTCTACAGGGTCTCACTGCACAGATTGGACTCCTAGTGATCCTTTCTGTTTTTCAGCTTCCCAAGCACTGGGATTACAGGTGCATGCCACCATGCCCAGTTTCATTTGCCATCTCAGCACACCCTCAGGGGTAGGCCTGGCATGGTAGGCCAGGGATCGAATCCACAGCCCCTTCAGTGCCCTAAGCAGGCACTTCAATCCACTGAGCTATCTGGCTGGCCCTCAGGATGTATTATGTTTAATGGCATACTGGCTCTCTAGGTTTGGGGTGTTTGGACAGATATGACTCTTAGTTTAAATTCTTTACTTGAAAGGAATGAAAACATAATACAATAAATGGATCCCTTCAGCATACATGGCTACAGTTGAAAAATTGCATATCTTCTTTAGTAGCTTATAAACTTGACAAGAACAGTTTTATAAAACAACATAGCACTGAAATAGATTAACAAGATTAAATATTAGGGTAGAGCTATTTTAAAGTTTAATATTAAATGTATGCTTATTTATAATCTTTCCCTAGTCTTTTTCTGATACACAGAATTCTAGGAGGGAGGCTATACTATTAGCCAAAATGAAACATCCCAATATTGTTGCCTTTAAAGAATCATTTGAAGGTAATGCGAATTTCTTCAAATATGTACATTTTAAAATTTGGTCTGTATTAATTATTACTTTCCTGAGGAGTCTTGTATTTACTTCAGCTGAAGGACATCTGTATATTGTGATGGAATATTGTGATGGAGGGGATCTGATGCAAAAGATTAAGCAACAGAAAGGGAAATTATTTCCTGAACACACGGTAAGAGACTGACTTACATTATCTCCCCCAAACTTTAGAAGCAACTTTTCTGAGAGATTTTGTAAAAATTAAAAGCATTACTATCTACAGTTACCTGATCCACTAGTTAGGAAAGAGCTGGTTTCTGGGTCATTATTATAGCTCAGTGTCTTAAGGATGGCTGCCTAAAACATATATGTAATTTTATTTTTTTAATGTATTTAAATTTTTTAAAAAACCTTTTTGATATATTTATGTTATGGCTGGCTCAGCCTACCATGGGGATGGGGCTGGTGCAACATGTGCCAGGGATTGAACTGCAGTCCCTGCAGTTACCTAAGCTTGCCTAAGCAGGCACTTTGGACTGCTGAGCTATTTTGCCGGCCCCTTTTGATAAATTTGATATAGGGTCTACAGGGTCTCACTACACAGATCAGACTCATAGTGATCCTCCTGTGTTCAGCCTTCTAAGTGCTAGGATTACAGGCACACAGTACTGTACCCAGTCCCAATTGTGTCTCACTGTACCGAGGGGCAGGACCAGCACAGCACACTGGGGATCGAACCCAGTGGCTACATTCTGCTCAACAGGCACTTTAGACTGCTGAGCTATGTGGCTGGCCCTGCCTGAAGTATATTTAAGAAATGTTTTTTTTTTTTTTTTTTTGGTGGGACCAGAGTTCGAACTCACAACCTTGTACTTGCCAGGCAGGCACTTGTGCCTTGGAACTATCTCCCCAGCCCTTAAGAAATGTTTTTAAGTGAAATCAAGGTGGCAGTAGTAGCATATACCTGTAATCCCAGCAGTTGGAAGGCTGAGGCAGGAGAATCAGTGCCTGGGATACAGAGTGAGTTCAAGGCCAGCCTGAACTACCTAGTGAGACCCTGTCTCAATCAAAAACAAAAAGAAGTAAAATCTATTCAAGTTATAAAAATAAAGGGATCAAACTTACATAGTTAGAAGAATTTCAGCTAGGTATGGTAGTGCACACCTATAATCCTAGCACTTGGGGCACTGAGGCAGGACGATTGCCACAAGTATGAGGCCAACCTGGGTGGGTTAATGAGTGCAAGGCCAGTGTGGAGTACATAGTCAGACCATATCTAAAAAAAAAAAAAGTTCAAAGTTTATTGCTCTATCCTTGTATTGGCTATTTAAAATCTATCTTGCTTTCTTTATGTTATGACTGGCTCAGCCTGCCCTGGGGGTGGGGCTGGTGCAGCATATTTTGCCAGAGATCAAACCACCGTCCCTGCCATTGCCTAAGGTGGCCTAAGCAGGCGCTTTAGACTGTTGAGCTATCTCACTGGCCCTTGACTAGAGTTTTAGAAGGCATCAAGACTAATATTCCTATCACAAAAATTTACCCAGTTTTCTATGGCATGAGAACCTTGAGAAATGAAGACAAATACATAAAGAAAACTTTTTATGTTTCAAGTCAGTGAAGCATGGACATATGGTAGATATGTGGATGGAAAGAGAATGATGGGAGTCCTGTGTGCTGGGATTCTTCCTGGCCTTTGTCTGAGGCATTCCTCCTCTCCTGGTATAGGGCAGGAACTGGTGTAGAGTAAGGATCTGGTTTACTTTCACTCAAGGAAGTTTGGAGAGTTCCTTTATGGCCAGTTTTTATGCAGAAAGCTAGGGTAAAATGACAGTAACATTTTCAGGGGTTTCCCCCGGCTGGCTTTAGAGAAGAAAGGTTCTAGTTTCTTTTTTTTTTTTTTTTTCTTGTTTCAGAACCTTTGTTTGTTTATTCACTCATTTTTATGGCCGGCTCAGCCCGCGCGGAAGGCAGGGCTGGCGCAGCATGTGGTGCCGGGGATCGAACCGCCGCAGTCCCTGAAGCCGCCCAAGCTTTCCCTAGCAGGCGCTGTAGACCACTAAGCCATCCCCCCGGGCCCCAGGTTCTAGTTTCTATGACCACCTTGGGCAAGAGACTTTCTGGTTTTTTCTTTTTGTTGTTTGTTTGGGTTTTTTTGACTTACCTGAGCGGACAGAGGAGAACAGGAGAAAGAAGGTCAGAAACATCTTGTTTCCTGGCCCCTTGAGCTCACAAGGTCCTGTCAGCTAAGGCACCATGCACAGCATGTGTATGGACCTATGTTAGATCTTGAGTAATGAAAAGAAAACAAAAAGAAAATACCTGAAATTACTGTTGACAACACTATAAAATCCTTAACGTCATCATGGAATATTCTTTTTTTTTTTTTCTTGTTTCAGAACTTTTGTTTGTTTGTTTGTTTGTTTTTATGGCCTGCTCAGCCTGCCCTGAGGGCAGGGCTGGTGCAACATGTGGTGCCGGGGATGGATCTGCGGTCCCTGCAGCCGCCCAAACTTTCCTAAGCAGGCGCTTTAGACCACTGAGCCATCCCGCCGGGCCCCCATCATGGAATATTCTGAAAAACTAAATGAAAGTCAGCGTCATGATAACACTCAAAAGCTGTTACATATTTCGTAATGGTAAACAGCATTTATGTATGCATTCAAGATATTTGGTTGAATACAATAAAATAAATAGGTTTTATTAAAATAGTCCTTTGTTTTTGTTTTTTTGAGATAGGGCTTCACTGTGCAGTCCATTGTGACCATAACCTCACTGCCTCCTGAGTGCTAGAATTACACGTGTGCCACCACACCTGGCTTGAGCTATTTGAATCTATCTAAATGATGAAATATGGAAACCACAGCTTTTCTGATAGAATCTTAGTTGAGCTATGCAGTTTGCATGAGTTTTGTATTTACGTTAAAGCCCTGTCAGTTGAGGACTTTTATATAAAAGATGCTTCTGTGGGATTTGGGGTTAATGTGAACAAGTTACTGCATCTGTACAAGTGTTACATGCTTTTTTCTTTTTTTTTTTTTTACATGCTTTTTTCTTATAGATACTTAATTGGTTT
>PVJA010013194.1:13979-26479 GCA_004027025.1 Myocastor coypus | reverse complement strand
CATCAAAATCTCTTCTGTGATGTATGTGAACAGGTTTCCAGTCCTTTTCCAGGTGCCAGCTGGTTAAGCCCCTGAGTTCACAGCCGGGAAGTGGTCAGTGCCTGGGTGTGCCACCTGGTGGCTCCCTGACCAAGATCCCAGTCCATTGGTCCTTCTGTGGTACCCCGAGAGTTTGTGTGTTATTAGATCTCAAAGCAGTCTGAGTCCCCAAGCAGGGGATGTGTGGCTGTCAAGAGGGGCTCTGCTTTGCAGTCCACTCAGAGACTCAGTTGTCAGCATTTCTGCTCTCAGTCTCCGTCAGCTGCAAGTCTGGAAAGACAGCTTCCCCGGAGTCCTCTGCCTTAGGCTTCAGTCATGGGAGACATGATCTGAGTTCCTCTTTCTCAATGCAGAATGTCTTCCTTACCCAGAATGGAAAAGTGAAACTGGGAGATTTTGGATCTGCCCGTCTTCTCTCCAAGTATGTCTCTATTCTATTGCAGTAACAGTATTCAGAATATCCATTTTCAGGAATACTGTATAATCATCCTTTGCCTTTTTTACTGTTCCAGTCCCATGGCATTTGCTTGTACGTATGTGGGAACACCTTATTATGTGCCCCCAGAAATTTGGGAGAACCTGCCTTATAACAATAAAAGGTAAGTGATGTCTTTATGTGGTGAGAGGGTGACCCTTTGGTGACAGGCCTGGCAGCCTGCAAATGATGCTGGTGCCAGCTTAAGGCAGGTGCATGAGCATGGTGGTTAACTGAAGCTGGGGATGCTGTGTAGCAGTAGAGCAGTTATCTAGCATGTGTGAAGCTCTGACCCTTACACTGCAAATAATTAATGTAAGACAACAAAATTCTTTAAAAAAATATATACTTTGACTCCATTCCTTTTTTTTTTTTTTATACCTGAGATGGAACTCAAGACCTTGTACTTACCAGGAGGTGCTTATGCTGCTGAGCTATCTACCTGACCACTAATAATAAAAATATATTTGAAAGCAATGTAGGATTTATGTTCTCAGACTTTTATTTTTATTTTTTTGTTTGTTTCTTTTTAAATTTATTTATTTATTTATTTATTTATTTATTTATTTAGTGGTCTGCAGGGTGTTCAGGGTCTCACTACTAGATCAGACTCAAAGTGATTTGCCTGTTTACAGCCTCCCAAGAGCTGGGATTACAGGTACGCATTACCACACCCAGTCTCAATCATTGTTTCAGCATGCCTGGGGGGTGCAGGCCAGGGATCAAACCCCTAGGCCCTGTACCTGCTTACAGGTGCTTTAATCCACTGAGCTATTTGGCCAGCCTTCTCAGACTTTGAGAAGCAGTCATTTATCCAGCTGCATTAGTCAGAACTGAGAAGAGCTCATTCTACAAATGCTAGAAGAAAGACAAATCATTTCTAGGAGTCTAATGAATTATACCACTGATTCCCTAGCTTTGCTATTCTGGCTTTTAAAAATTCCAAAGCACAAGTCTCATCCATACCAATTAAATCAAAATTTCAGGAGGTGGGAAGCAGGTGTAATTCTTCCAGTTTCTAATGTGTACAACATTTAGGAATCAGTAGAATTGGCATTCACGGGGCTGAATAAGAAGTACTTAGTTGCTAGCTTAATTAATTAATATATGAAAACCTTTTGGTATGAAACAGTTTTTCTGCATATAGATTGTATGACCCCAAAGAGGTAATAGGGGGACAGGGAAGATTGGGAGTAGATGTACAAGAAACGGAAGTCATCCACTCTTTGCTTCTGCTATGTTCAAATAACATTTTTCATCCATTTACTTTTTCGTCCTTAGACTTGATGTATTCTTCCCCCCCCACCGCATCTTTTTAGACAGGGTCTTGCCCTTAATTCAGGTGGGCCTTGTGTTCACTATGTGGCCCAAGCTGGCTTCAAACTCATTGTGATCCTCCTGTCTCAGCCTCCCAAATGTCAGGATTTCAGGCATGTATCTCCATGCCTGGCCTCCTGTTGATATAGTCTATATGCAAATTGTATCCTTTTTCCCCGCTTTATATTATATTGCCTTTATTTCCCTATGTCATTATATTCTTCATATTTGCAATGGCTATGTGTGTCTTATTCTATGATTCTTTCAGAATTTGCTTAACCACTTCTCTGCTACTGGCCTTAATTTTTTTCACTTTTCAATGCCATAAGTGGTCAGAATATCATACTTATTCTCTTTTTAGTATTACATATGTAGCATATTCATAGAGGCTGAAACACTTATGGTCTATCTTCTGCTGAGTTGCTACCTGAAAAGGGTAGGACAATCTATGTGAAATAAGTTTCTTTAAGAGAACTGAGGAGCTGAGGTGTAGCTCAGTAGGAGAGCACTTGCCAAGCATACATGAGGTGCTGATTCAGTCCCCACTACTGAAGAAAAGCGTAGAATTGACTAAACTGGGGTTAAAATGATCCAAAAAAGACTTAAACAACTGGGGAGAGGTTGGATAATATTCTTGAATTAAAGAGAAATTGCTTGGATATGAAAATGACATTGCGTTTGTGGGCAAATGCATGCATTCTTGCAATAACATATTTAGGAGTGAAGTATTTGGTATTTGAAGCCTTTTAAAAGAGGTTTTGGTATATTGGAGAATAGGGAAACAGCATAGAAACACAGCAAATGTCATTGATTGGGAATTTAGGTAAGAACACATGGACATTTGCAACTTTTCTACAAGTTTGAGATTCAAAAAATTAAAAGTTGAGGGAAAACATAATTTAAAAAATTAGTTGCAAAGAGTATGATTGAAAAAAAGTCTGAGATGACAATTAGGGCCTAAGAGCAGTGGAGGAAACCAGAAGTGCTTAGCATGAAGAAGCAGAGTAGGGCTGGGGAGCTAGCTCAGCAATCTAAACTTCTGCCTGGCAAACAAAGGGGCCTGGGTTCAACTTCTGGTACTGCATGTCATGCCACTGTGTGGGCCACAGAAATCGGGCATGGTGGCACACACTGTAATCCCAGAGCTGGAGAGGCTGAGACAGAAGGATCACTGTCAGTCCAAGCTGCATAATGAGCCCCTGTACCAAATAAATAAATCAACAAAAGATTTTTTAAAAAGAAGAAGAAGAAGCAGTTATAGGGTAAAACTGTGCAACTAACTTGGAAGAGCTCTTGTGTGGAAGAATGAATAGTCTTGTCATCAACCCTAGGGATTAAGAGAGCTGCCAACAACTATGTTCACAGCCTCGCAGAGTAGTGAGCGGCCGTGGTGAGGTAGAAAGCTGCCTGTCCAGAGGCACCTGCAGTTCCAGTGCTGTGTGTGCCTGCAGCAGTCCAGGGAGGCTCCTTGGCTGCTTCCACAGTCCTTCCAACTACGAGCATCTGAGTCCATGTATTTGTGCTCTTGTTACTGAATTCCACAATGCAGCTGATGTGACCCCAGATCACCTTGATTTGGAGGCCTGGGCGTGGCAATGGCAAATCTGTGAATATTACTCTTAGTACATACATATTAGGACAAAACCACTGTGTTTTAATACCCAGGAATTGCTTGTGATAACTATTTTAACTGATAGGATAAGTTTTAGTTTTTTGTTCTGAGAAAAACTTATGTGTTTCAGTAGAAATCCTAAGCTCCTGTTCCTTTGTTTCTTCACGCTTCCAGTGACATCTGGTCCTTGGGCTGCGTTCTGTATGAACTCTGTACCCTGAGGCATCCCGTGAGTATGTTGTGCAAAACATGAGGCAGCTTATCGTCTGTCTGCCAAGTCCTCAGTAATGTGCCAGATTCCAAGTGCCAGTTAGTTTGCCCAGGATGGATTTATTCTGAAAAGCTTTCAATGTTGCTATTGTTCCAGTCTTTGCCTGGAGCTACTTTTGTGCTGTGTGCCAGTAGGCAATATGTACTAGTAAGTTTATGTCGTTGTGTATGTATCTATAGTTCTAGGTATAGCTTTTCTTTCTTTTTTGCTATTTTTGTAAAAAACAAAGTTTGGAGATATCTATTTATGATTGTGTATATATATGCACCATAAAATCTACCATAATTTTCACCACATAATTTGGTGTCTGTCTTAGTTACTCTTACTGCTGGGACAAATATCTAACATGCAAGTTTAGGGAAGGAAAGGTGTATTTAGCTCACAGTTACTGGAGGTTTCATGGTTTAAAGCAGCCTGAGTTACATAGCGCAGACGTCCAGGGTGATCTGCTCCATACCTCCAAAAGAGGCCACCAGGCCTGGGGGTACGGGCCCCCTGTCAGTTTAACAGTTCCTGCTTCTCTGGCCCAGCTCCTCAAGCCCCACCCTGGTCCTCCAGCCCTGCCACTGGAGCTGTGCTTGACAGCTCCATGATTTACATGAGGCTCTGGAGGGACAACTAGACATAAACCACAGCAGTGGCATTAGTTACATTCACATACTCTCTACAAAACTTCTGTCACATTCAGTAGAAATGCTGTGCCTGATAATAATGCCCTTTCTTCCTGATTCTCTCTCCCCATCTGCTATCTTCCACTCTGTGTTCTGTCTCTGGGCTTCCATAGTGTACACATTTCCTATCAGTGGATTCTATAACTCTTGTTCTTTTGTGTCTGGTGCAGTTCATTTCCTGTGATGTTTCCCAGGTTCATTCATTTGGTGGCATGTATCATCATAATTCTATTCATTTTTATAGCTAAATAATATTCCATTCTGCGTTTATCCTGTGTTTTGTTTATCTGTTCCTTTGTCAGTGGCCACTTGGATTGTTAATACCTTTGGGTTATTGCCAATGATGCTGATGTGAACATGGATGAATGAGTACCTGTTAAAGTTTCTGATCTTCATCTGCGCTTCCTGACAAAATAGGAGAAAATATCTTAATCTCTTGCCTTTATGTTGCATTTTTTCTAAATATTTTCAGAAATAATGTAACAAAATAGGTTAAAGGACTTATCTTGCCTGTGTAGCAGTATATTACACAGAACCACGGTCATATAGCTGATCTCTACTAGTTCTTTTTTTGGTTGTTTGTTTTCTTTTTGTTTTTTAAGACAGAATCTCACTATGCAGTTCAGGTTGGCTTTGAGTTCACTTTGTAGCCCAGGCTGGTCTTGAACTTGCAACGATCCTCATGCCTCAGCCTCTGGAGTGCTGGAATTATAGGCATGTGCCACCATACACTGCTCTAATAGGTCTTTTTTTTTTTTTTTTTTTTTTCCCTGTATCTTAGGGAAGGGTCTACAAGATGTTCAGGTCTCACTACTAGGTCCTACTTGTAGTGATCCACCTGTTTATAGCCTCCCAAGAGCTGGGATTACAGTGCCTGAGACAAACCACCATGCCCAGTCTCAATTGCTATCTCAGCAAGCCCTAGGTTCAGGGCCAGCATAGCAGGGCTGGAGATCGAACCCTTGGCTCATAATTAACTGGAGCTATTTGGCTGGCCATTAGTAGGTCTTAACTTCGCATACAAATAAAGTCTTCTCTGGACACGGATTGCAGTTTAGGTTTACCAAGTATTTTTACTGATAGGTCCAAGAGCACTTCGAACTCCAGAGAACTAGCTGAAAAATCCTGCAGCACCACCAGGTGAAAGCAGCTCAAATTGAAGGCATGCATTGCCAGTGACAGGTTGTCATCCTTGGATATAAATGGCTTAGAATGCTGGCTGCACAATGACAATGACTAAAATGCTAATGCCTAGGTCTACTTCAGAATAAGTGAGTTAAAAGTGTCTGAAGATGTCTTGGGCATTGGTGGTGGTAAAACAGGGAGAGAGACATCAGGTGTACATACAGGCTGTTACATACAAATGAAGTTATTTTTAGAATTCTAGTATCTAGGGACTGGGAATACATCAGAGGGAGAGCATGCACCCTATGCACAGAGCCCTTCAATCCCCAGTCTCTCTCTCTCTTTCTCTCTCTCTCTCTCTCTCTCTCTCTCTCTCTCTCTCTCTCTCTCTCTCTCTGTGTCTCTCTGTCTCTCTGTCTCTCTCACTCTCTGTCTCTCACACACACGTGTGCACAATTAAACATGTGAGGCCTGAAGCAGCCAGGTGCAATGGCATATACTGTGATCCCAACTATTTGGGAGGCCAAAGCAGGAGGATCACAAGTGCCTGAAAGTAAAACAGAAAGGATTGACACATAACTGAATGGTGGAACTCTTGGCCTTGCATTCGTGAGGGCCCGGGTCTAGTCTCCAGCACCACACATAACAAAGGGCGAGTCTGGAGGGCTTGGTGCTGTGGGGCAGGCTGTCATACTTCAGGGGAGCCATAAGGCAAGTAGAATATACAAGTGAAAACCTTTTGGTATCTTTGACTTTTTCAAGAGCTTTGATTTTCAAATATACTATAAAGATACATACGTGGAAAATCATAGATTATGATTAATGAAGTCCCTCAGCAAGCACTGATGGGAAAAACTTCTCTAGATGGCGAAGTTTTTCCTTCATGTTTATGCTTTTGCTGAACCACTGTGAGATTTCAGATGTGTGGGTATGGTCTGTGTGCGTGTAGGTGTGCGGTGCTAGAATTAGACCCAAGGCTGCTCATGTAGTAGGGGAGCCCTTTACCATTGACCCTTTACCATTGAGTTGCATCCCTTTCTCCCTCCTCCCTTCCCTCCCTCTTTCTTTCCCTTCTTCCCTCTCTCCCTTCTTCCTTCTCTCATTTCCTCTTCCTTCCTTCCTTTTTTTTCTTTCTTTCACAGTATTTGGGATTACACCCAGGGCCTTTGCACAGAGCTACCCCTGCCTCACCTCCCTTTTTAAAATTTTGAGACAGAGTCTTACTGAATTCCTAAATGACTCAGGCTAGGTTTGAACACACAGACTTTCAGCCTCCTAGGGTTATGGGATTATGGGCTTGTGCCACCAAATCCAGTTTGTAGAATTATATGTTAAGGACACCTCTGGGGAAAGAAAAAAAAAAAAAGTAACTGACAATGGGTTTACTTATAAAATTAAAATAATTTATGTGAACATGAATTCAATTCAGGTAGCATTCCCTAATTTCCAATTTCTTCCCTTGTATCTACTTTCTTTTTCTTTTTTTTTTAAGAATTTTTTATTTTATTTTATTTTTTTCTTGTTTCAGAACTTTTGTTTGTTTATTTATTTATTTTCATGGCTGGCTTAGCCTGCCCTGAGGGCAGGGCTGGCGCAGCATGTGGTGCTGGGGATCGAACCTCGGTCCCTGAAGCCGCCCAAGCTTTCCCAAGTAGGCGCTTTAGACCACTGAGCCATCCCGCTGAGCCCCTGTATCTACTTTTAAAGTTCAACTTTTATTTTTCAGTTTCAGGCAAGTAGTTGGAAGACTCTTATCCTCAAAATATGTCAAGGATCCATCCGTCCACTGCCACCTCATTATTCCTGGGAACTTCAGGATCTCATCAGGCAGATGTTTAAGAGGACCCCCTCACAGCGCCCCTCGGCCACCACCCTGCTCTCCAGGCGCTGCCTGGTGCCGATGGTCCAGAAGTGCTTATCCCCTGAGGTGCGAGGCAGGTTTCCAAGGGGGTAGGAAGTGGTTTGTTAACTGTTCAGCACAATTTACTCTATATGTGCTTGTGGAAATTCAAATAATTTAAAGTGTGTTAAAGGCAGGGTGTGGTGGCACATGCCAGTAATCCCACAGAAGTAAACTCAAGGTCAGCTTTAACTACATAGTGAGACCCTGTCTCAAGGAGACAAAAAAAAAAAGTGCATTAAAAAATAAAAATCTGGCCTGGCAGGATGGCTCAGTGGTGTAAAGCACCTGCTTAGGAAAGCTTAGGCAGCTTCAGGGACCACGGTTCAATCCTCGGCACCACATGCTGTGCCAGCCCTCTCCTCAGGGCAGGCTGAGCTGGCCATTAAAAAAAAAAAAAAAAAAAAAAAAAAAAAACACAAATCTTTTCCCCTTCTACCATGCTGTTCTCTAGGAATAATAGCAGTTACTGTTTACTGTTTGTATATCCTTCCAGGTCTTTTTATTAACACCTATAAGTGTATTTGTCTCTCTAGATAACTTACGTGTACTTTTGGCCCAGTGTGTTAGTTCATGACTGTGATCCAGCACTAGGGAGGTGGAACCAGGGGGTTGACATGAGTTCAAGGCCAGCCCAGACTATGCAGTAATAATGAAAAAAGAAAAAATGGTATGAACTTTTATTTTTGAAAAATTTTAATTGCTTTTTGTGTTGGAGATTAAACCAGGGCTTTTGCACAGTAATCACAGTCCTGTCACTGTCACCTTTATTGTATGCACTTTCCAATGCCATTTTGATTATTCAGTTTTAAAAATGCTTATACTGAAGAATGCTGATGATTAAATATCATATGACAATATTCTAAAAAGTATCTTTCACATCTTTAAATTTTCAATTTTAAATTTCAGATTATCACAGAATATGGAGAACAGGTATTAGATGAAACCAAATCACATAATAATACACCAAGGAAAATGGGTAAGAACTTTGGAAAGGTTGTTTTTTAAAAAGATGCAAATTTTGCCGGGCATGGTGGCTCACGCCTGTAATCCCAGCACTTGGGAGGCTGAGGCAGGAGGATTGGTGCGAGTTCGAGACCAGCCTGGGCTACAAAAATGAGCGCAGGACCAGCCTCAACTGCATAGTGAGACCCTGTCTCAAAAAGACAAATAAATAAATAAATAAATAGATGCAAATTTTAATTATTAAAAATAACTAGCTGAGATATTTCTCAAGTCAGATTTTTCCTCTTTATTATATCAAACATAGTTTTCTACTGACTCTTACACTGCAGTTTTCCAGAGATCAGAGAAAGACCCTAGTTTGGATAATTTGGTGATAGACAAGCTATTGTGTGCTTCATAATTAGTGCCTTGTTTATTCTGGCCTCATGGTTAGAAAGAAGGCTTCTGTGGAGATGGCCTAGGAATCTAACCACGAAAACCATTCCACTACTTCTTACAGGAAAATACACTGCAAATTTCAGGAGCTCAGTACTGTAAGTAGACTTTTCTAAGGTAGAGCCTGTTCATATATACAATCTGGCTATGTGGTATGTTAGTGTAGGCTCATGGGCTATAAGTGGTGGGGGCTGTTGGGAGTGGGGGAGGTCATGCGTGTGTGCAGTCAGGGTATGTGTATATACTTTTCACTCAGTTTTGCCACGAGCCTAAAACTCTCTAGGGCCAGGTATGGTGGTACATGCCTGTAATCCTGGCACTCAGCAGACCAAGGCAGGAGGATTGCCAACAGTTCAAGGCCTACTTGGGCTACAGAGTGAATTCAAAGCCACCCTGAAGTATGTAGAGAGACCTGTTCTTGGGACAAAAAAAAAAAAAAAAGAACCTCTAAAATAATAAAATGTGTCAATTAAAAAAATAAACAAATACAGGCCAGAGCCTTTTGAAAAGTTAGGAAAAGTTCATACATGCCTTTCTAACTCAAAGCAAACAGATGGACTAGATTAATTCAGAGCTGTCTTCCTTTGCAAATTATAATCACAAAACAAATGAATTTCAGTAGTCTAAAAAGAATTATCCTTATAATGTTTACCAGAATATTTATTATAATATATTAATGTCACATTTCAAAAAGCAAATTCAAAGCAAATGCAACCTACATATTTCTAATTGGAAGTAGCACATTCAAACTAATCTTCATTTAGCACTCTATTGGTCAAGATCAGTTATTCTCATTTTGGTTATTTCTTGAATAAATCATTTCCTATCCTCAGTTTATGAGAATTATTTTTTATCTGAAGTTCTTATATTTTATTTATTCTTTCTCACCAAATCACAGATGGCACCCTTTTTCATAATAAAGCCTAAGTCTTTATTTAAGCTTATTAAATGTTTTACACACATACATACACACAAAAGAAACAAAAGTTAGGAAACTTCTAGAGATAGTGCTTGCCTGGCACCTGTGAATCCCTGAGTTCCATCTCCAGCACTAGAGAAAGCAAAAGGGAACCATTCACCTAATAGTTGCATAAGATTTTCCTGTATCAATAGGCTGTCTTAAGCGAGTATCAGATTTTTTTTTTTTTTTCTTTTTGAGACAGGGTCTCGCTATGCAGTTGAGGCTGGTCCTGAGCTCACTTTTGTAGCCCAGGCTGGTCTCGAACTCGCACCAATCCTCCTGCCTCAGCCTCCCGAGTGCTGGGATTACAGGTGTGCGCCACCACGCCCAGCGCAAGTATCAGATTTAATTTATTCTCCCTTTGGAACTTGTCATGGCTGAATTTTTTCAAAATAAGACTTACTCTTCTGTCTGTCTGTCTGTCTCTCTGTCTCTCTGTCTATCTGTCTATCTTTGATTTTGAGAAAGGGTCTCACTATGCTGCTCAGGCTGGCCATTGGCTCACTTTATGTATCGCTCAGGGTGGTCTTGGACTGGAAAGAGTCTTCCTGCCTCAGCCTCCTGAGTGCTGGGATTACAGGTGTGCACCATTGTGCATGGCTCCGCATGACTACTGAAGAAGGCTAACAGATGGCAGAAAGAGCAGACTGAGAGGGAAGTGTGAGGAAACACAGCTTGCCTCTGGGAGACAGGTTGCTCCCTGTGGGGGTCTTTATTATGGAAGAAACACTTTAAAAACTTTTGTTTGCTGAAAGTTAACCTTTAATTTTGTTTTGGAGGAATGCTGTAAGGATGCTGAGAGAAATACACTTCAGTTTCTCTGATTCTTAATTCTGACACAGCATAGAGCACTTCCATCCCCACAAGTGTGGCCTGGGGCTGTTCCCACAGCAAGCAGGCTGTCCCTCTGCAGAGCCTTGCTGACTGTGTGCTGGTCCAGATCCAGTCTGTCACTTTCTGCCTCCCAGGGTCCACAGGTAGAGGTGCAGAGCCCAACAGCATCCTCAGTCAGATGCTAGCAGTGAATCTGGGTTTCTGGAACTTGAGACCAACTGGCTAAAAATTGGGGTTCCCATAGCCCCTGTTTTATGCTTGATGAGCTTGCTAGAGTGTCCCACAGAACTCAAGAAGATGCTTAGGTTTACCAGTTTATTACAGCAGCTATATATATATATATATATATATATATATATATATATATATATATATATAGTTCTGGGATTAAAACCCAAGGATGCTGTACCACTGTGCTGTACCCCAAGCCCTTGTTTCTTAGTTAGTTTACTTGGTGTTAGTTTTCATGTTTCTGATACTGGGGATTACAGCCCAGGTCTTTGTGCTAAACCACATCCCTTTTTAAGATTTGTGAGACAAGATCTTGCTCAGTGGCTGAGTTGCCTGGGCTGGGTTTGAACTTACTTGAGACTTCGAGAGTGCTGGGATTATAGTCCAGCCCCTTTTGTTTTTCATTTGAAGACAGTTCTTGCTGAGTTACCCAGCCTGGCCTTGAGCTTGAGTTCTTCCTGCCTCAGCCTCTTGGATAGCTAAAACTACAGATTTGTGCCACTGAGCCCCACAAAACAATTTTAAATGATGCAAATAAACAGCAGGGTTTGGGGCTGGGGAGATAGCTCCGAGGCACAAGTGCCTGCTGGGCAAGTGCAAGGTCATGAGTTCGAACCCTGATCCCACAAAAAATAAATAAATAAACAAATAAACAGCAGGGTAAAAAATAGACAGCAAAGTCCAGAAGGGCATCAAGGTGGGGTCAGGGAGACAGCTCCATGGCACAAGTGCCTGCCTCGCAAGTGCAAGGTCATGAGTTTGAGCCCTGGTCCCACCAAAAAAATTCTTAAAAATACATAGAAGGGCATCAAGCACAGGAGCTTCTGCCCATACTGAGTTGCGGTGTGCTCCTGGCACAAGAACAAGTTCTTGTCCACCTGTGAGCCTCCAAACATTTGGCTGCCCAAGAACTCTTTCATCCACGCGCCATGGGGATTTTCTGGAGATGTTTTTGCACAGGCATAGCTGTGGCATGGACAGCTGTGTGGAGGTGTGATTGGAAAAGCAGGTCTGACCTCCTGCTGATGGAGAGCAATGCAGGCAGGCAGTCAAGAACAGGCAGTCAAGAACAGGCAGTTTCTTTATGGTCAAGACAGAAAGGTGGGGAAGGATTAGAGTATATTTTCAGTTCCTGGAACCCACTTTGGGGAAGGGAAATTCTAGTCTGTATGGCTGACCTGGAGAAGAAAAAGCAGAGGCTAAAGCGGGCAGAAGGCTAAAGCAGGAGCTTTTGCTATTGAAGCCTAAAGCAGCCTCGCCATCTTCCGCCTTCATTGCCCTAGAGCTGCTCCAGGAACTAAGTATAGGAGACCAAATACTTCAGCAAAGGATGTACTTGATGTTCTGTCATTTAGGGAATTCAAGGGCTCTGGCATAAAAAGCCAGGAACTGTGGACAAAACCCAGGATACATGTCATAGTATTTCCTTTTTTTTTTAATTTTTTTTATTTCTTGTTTCAGAACTTTTGTTTGTTTGTTTATTTATTTATTTTTATGGCCGGCTCAGCCTGCCCTGAGTGCAGAGCTGGTGCAGCATGTGGTGCCGAGAATCGAACCACGGTCCCTACAGCCGCCTAAGCTTTCCTAAGCAGGCACTTTAGACCACTGAGGCATCTTGCCGGGCCCTGTCATAGTATTTTTTTTTTTTTTTTTTTTTTTTTGT